>JBBBDQ010000709.1:1305000-1595000 GCA_037127315.1 Ascarosepion bandense
CTTTTACCCTTTCTCGTTCCTTCTTTCTTTCTTTCTTTCTTTCTTTCTTATATTAGGCCTTCTGCTTTTACCCTTTCTCTTTCTTTCTTTCTTTCTTTCTTTCTTATATCAGGCCTTCTGCTTTTACCCTTTCTCCTTCTTTCTTTCTTTCTTTCTTTCTTTCTTTCTTTCTTATATCAGGCCTTCTGCTTTTACCCTTTCTTTCTTTCTTTCTTTCTTTCTTTCTTTCTTTCTTTCTTTCTTATATCAGGCCTTCTGCTTTTACCCTTGCTCCTTCTTTCTTTCTTTCTTTCTTTCTTTCTTTCTTTCTTTCTTTCTTTCTTATATCAGGCCTTCTGGTTTTACTCTTTCTCGTTCCTTCTTTCTTTCTTTCTTTCTTTCTTTCTTTCTTTCTTTCTTTCTTTCTTATATCAGGCCTTCTGCTTTTACCCTTGCTCCTTCTTTCTTTCTTCCTTTCTTTCTTTCTTTCTATTTGACAAAGAAAAAAGGAGAGATACATAGCAATTAATTCCAAAATTTCTGGCTCAGCCTAAATCGAACTAAATGACCAAACGTTAGAATTTGTTTCAGAATTTCTATTTAGTTAGATTTTTCGACGTCTTGACAAATAGAATCTTGATGAATAAAATCCTTACGAATAGAATCTTCGCAAATAGAATTTTCACAAAAATCTTCACGAATAGAATCTTGACAAATAGATTCTTGACAAATAGAATCTTCATGAAAAATATCATGACAAATAGATACTTGAAAAATAGAATCTTAACAAATAGATTCTTGATGAGCAAATTATTGACAAATCAAATCTCGGCAAATAGAATCTTGGCAAATAGAATCTTGGCAAATGTACTCATTGTTGTATCCTGTTTGGGCCAGGAAGAAAGACTGGGGAAACAAGAAGGTAGGCACAACCAGTGTATTAGAATAACAGAGTATATATACGAAGTAAGGGTGTTAGTAGTCAGCAAATAGAAGTGTTAGTCCGAACTGTCTAGTTACGCTGCGTCACAACTGTCTTACGACTCCCTCTTGACTGCCTCCCGACTGTCTCCCCGGAACTCACGCAGGTTAGTATTTGTTGACAGAGAAAGAGTCCATTCCTATATATATGGCACCATAATGCTCTTGACAATTAACTTCTTGACAAAAAAAAAAACTCTTGTTTTTTGAATCTTAAAATATAGAATCTTGACAAGTGGAATCTCAACAAATAAAATCCTCACGAATAGAATCTTCAAAAAATAGGATTTTAAAAATTAGAATCTTGACAATAGACTCTTGAAAAATAAATTCTTGAAAAATAGATTCGTGACAATTAGATTCTTCACAAAGAGAATCTTGTTAAATAGGATCTTGACAAATAGAACCTTGATAAATAGATCCTTGACTGATAGAATCTTGACAAATAGAATTTTCTGGAATAAAATCTTGACAAATAGAATTTTGACAACTAGAACTTTGACAAATAAAATCTTGACAATGAACTTTTGACAAAAAACTTGTTAAATAGAATCTTGACAAATATAATCTTCACGAATACAGTCTTGATAAATAGTTTCTTGATAACTAGAATCTTGACAAATAGAACTTTGGCATTAGACTGTTGACAAATAAAATATTGTTAAATAGAATTTTGACAAATAGATTCTTCACAAATAGAATCTTGTTAAATAGTATCATCACAAATAGGATTTTCACAAAGAGAAGCTAAAAAATAGGTTTTTGACACTTAGAATCTTGACAATAGACACTTGACAAATAACATTTTGATGAATAGAATCTTCACAAATAGAATCTTTACGGATAGAATCTTCGCAAAAAGAATCTTCCCAAATAGAATCTTCCCAAAAAGAATCTCCCCCAAAAGAATCTTCCCAAAAAGAATCTCCCCAAAAAGAATCTTCGCAAAAAGAATCTCCCCAAAAAGAATCTTCCCAAAAAGAGTCTCCCCAAAATGAATCTCCCCCAAAAGAATCTTTGCAAATAGAATCTTCCCAAAAGAATCTCCCCAAAAAGAATCTCCCCAAAATGAATCTCCCCCAAAAGAATCTTTGCAAATAGAATCTCCCCAAAAAGAATCTCCCCAAAAAGAATCTTCCCAAAAAGAATCTCCCCAAAAAGAATCTCCCCAAAAGAATCTCCCCTAAAAGAATCTTTGCAAATAGAATCTTCCCAAAAGAATCTCCCCAAAAAGAATCGCCCCAAAAAGAATCTTCCCAAATAGAATCTTCCCAAATAGAATCTCCCCAAAAAGAATCTCCCCCCAAAGAATCTCCCCAAATAGAATCTTCCCAAATAGAATCTCCCCAAATAGAATCTCCCCAAAAAGAATCTCCCCAAATAGAATCTCCCCAAAAAGAATCTTCCCAAAAAGAATCTCCCCAAAAAGAATCTCCCCAAATAGAATCTTCCCAAATAGAATCTCCCCAAATAGAATCTTCCCAAAAAGAATCTCCCCAAAAAGAATCTCCCCAAATAGAATCTTCCCAAATAGAATCTCCCCAAATAGAATCTTCGCAAATAGAATCTTCTCGAATGAAATCTTGACAAATAGATTCTTCACAAATAGAATCTTGTAAAATAGCATCTTGACAAATAAAATCATGTTAAATAGAAGCCTGACAAATAGAATTTTTGCAAATAGATTCTAGACAAACAGAATACTGACAAATAATCTTGACAAATAAAATTTTAACAAATAGAATTTTTAATAATATAATTTTCTAAAAATACAATCTTGACAAATAGAATATTCGCAAATAGAATTTTGACAAATATATTCTTGATAAATAGATTTTGCCTTTTGGTGATTTTGTCATTGACCAAACACAGGTTCATATTTGCAGGCGGAGAGAAAGATGATAAACGTATAGGACTAAAATTAAATCTAGATGTGAAGAAATACGTTCTAGAATACTCTAACATCTTAGTAGTTTACCTGAAAGGAAAGCTTTTCAACATCACATAATAATTCTGCTTGTTCCTTCCTTAGTTAGTTACTTAGTCCGTCCGTTACGCCACTTACTCACTATACGAGCTTTTCCTTCCCTCTAACTTTTTAAACGCTACTCTCTTCAGCCTTTCTCTCACCTTTGTCAAACGGAAGGGTAGTAAAGAGTGAGAGAGTAGGAGGAGAGAGCCTATAGCATTACCGTATCAGTAGCAGCTTAAGCTGGTGGTTGTAGCAGTAATTGTGTGTGTGAATGTGTATGTGTACTGTACAATATAGTAAAAATAGGTAGGTTTGTTGCCGTATCCCGCGACTTAATAACGAAATTTCTGGCCTCTACACCCTTGGCCATTACTCAGTTGGTCTTTTCTGTTTACAATGGACACAGGAGCCATGATTTTTCAGTAATAAAAAATAATTCTCTTACAAAATCTCTCACAAAATAACGTACAATATTTTGGTTATAATCTGTGTATACGCTGCTTAATATAAGATTACAGTCAAGTAGCTTCTATGGACATTACATTTATAGATAGTTGTATGAAATTACACTCTGTGTTCTCGTTATTTTATTATCCATGGGTTACGCTAGTATCAATGATTCGTGTATATGCACCAACAGCAAATAGTATATATGAAGAAAATGAAATTTTTACTGTATGCTAGGCAACTCTCAGACTTACAGCAATAAACTACGATCGTCATTGGAGACCTGAATGCCAAAGTAAGCAAAGACAGTGATGCTGAAACAGTTCACTAATCCAGACGAGGAACTGAAAATGAAAGCGGGGGAAAATGGATTCAATAGTGCACTGCAAATAACCGGCAGTAACCAAGGTTTGGTATTTAGAACACCCAAGATGGGAAAAGCAATCGAATATAATTATCAATAAGAGATTCAAGATGCAGTTTTACACTGTAAATATATACCCAAGTACCGACTGCGGCAACAACAAACTTGCAGTGATGTATAAACTTTGGACGAAGCTACGGATTTCCATAAGCCATTATAAAAGATATTTTTAACTGAATATATATATATATATATATTGCCATCCGCAGACAGATCTGTTTCGCTGTATCACAGCTCATCAGTATGGTTAGACTCCGATTGCTTTTAAACCCAGGATTGAAACCCTGACCGAACTGGCGTCAGTCGGCGATTCTACCTCTGTGCTATGGGCATTCGGTGGAAGAAGGCAGACTTTTTAGCGCATATATTATCATTATACGCGCCCAATAGTTAGAGTGCGCTAATTCATTTTACTGAATGAGCGATGCGTACACGCCAGAGTAGCTACTGTTTTTCAAAGTCTACCATTCTTCCATCAGGGTGTGAGAGCGTAAATATATATATATATATATATATATATATATATATATATATATATATGTGTGTGTGTGTGTGTGTGTGTGTGTGTGTGTGTATGTGTGTGTGATTGTAGGGAGGATGAGTATCTTTTTGCTTCAAAACGTAGTCAGTACTTTGTGGAAGTTTTTTTTTAATATTGTGATAGCTTTTTCTTTTTTTAATTTATACATCAATTAATTTAGCCGTTTTTTATCAGTGAATGACGATATTATGTTAGAATTTTGCATAAGTTTATAGAGATAGACAGGAATTATATAAATATATATTTAATATATATGGGATGATGATATATAAATTTTTATATACCATGAACAGCTTTGGAAAAGTGATGTATGATAAAGTGTAAAAGGTTTTCGCAAACTTTTTCCACTTTGTCATGTATATATATATATATATATATATATATATGTGTGTGTGTGTGTGTGTGTGTGTGTTTGAAAATATTTTACTCTTGAGGAAAATTGATATATATATAGATATATATATAAATTTTTATATTGATATATATATATATAATTATATTACAGATATATATAATTATATTATATTGATATCAATATATATATATATGTATATATACTAATATAAACTTATGCCAATGGTTATACATAAAAGTTCACATCCGACCCAGATCTGAAAGTTCCTTCTCCACTATAGTTAGATTTGACTAGTCGTGCGCTGCATATTCTTTCTAATTTACCAGGTGTTGAAACCTGCGAATTGTGTAGCTTGTTGAGAAAATGGCTGATTGGTGAGTAAGTATCTTGTCGAGAAAGAAGCAAAATGTGTTGAGAAAGAGAAACATTTTAGGCGATTTCGCAGATTACGATTCACTTTTCGACGCTTGCCATTTTCTGTCCTTGAGCTTTTTCGCGCCAAAGTTTTTTTTTTTTTATTATTATTAAAGAGCGATCACTTTCTGGTGTGCTGTCATATTTTTCTTTCTTTCGTTCTTTCTTTCTTTCTTTCTTTCTTTAGTTTTCTTTCTTCTTCTTCTTCTTCTTCTTCTTCTTTATATTATTATTCAAGTTCTTATTTTTCTTCGTCGTATTGTTTTTCTTCTTCTTATTGTTCTTCCTTTCTTATTCTTTTTCTTCTTCTTCTTCTTATTGTTATTATGATTTCCCTTCTTCTTTATTTCGTATTCTTCTTCAATTTCTTCTCATTATTTTTCTTTGTCTTCTTCTTCTTCTTCTTCTTCTTCTTCTTCTTCTTCTTCTTTATATTATTATTCAACTTCTTATTTTTCTTCGTCGCATTGTTTTTCTTCTTCTTCTTGTTCTTCCTCTTTTTTTTCTTTTTCTTTTTCTTATTCTTTTTCATTTTCTTATTATGATTTCCCTTCTTCTTTTTTTCGTATTCTTCTTCCATTTCTTCTTCTTATTTTTCTTTGTCTCCTTCTTCTTCTTTTTCTTCATATTAATATTTGTTGTAGGACCGCCTCTTTTTCTATGATAATGGACCCGTACTCCTGCCGAGTGAGTTATCGTAAAGATCCGTTAGAGTTATCGGAGAGTACAGGGACTGATCCGTAAGTTACCGAGAGATACCGAAGTTACCCAGAGAATGCCGCGTCAAATGTCAGAATAGCTCTGATCTCCACTCAGCTAGAATAATATTAAACGGATATACTATTTCCAATACGGCTTCACTTCAAGGACTTGTATATATTTATTTCTTACTAATAGTATTGCTGGATTTACTAACCTGCGTTCAAGTTTGTATATTACGTTCAGTATAACCTATTTTTCTAGACTGGGGTAAGAAATGGCTCGTAAATTGTAATGCTTCCAAAACGAAGCTGCTATCAATTAACCATCATAGACAATCGCTCCTACCTCGCATTAGCATGGAACAGGCTTGACCCCCAGAGAGTAAAACACTACGCCTCCTCGATCTCACACTCTCAGCGGACCTCAAGTGGAACGACTATATCGAATCCATAGCTAAATCTCCTGCTAAGAAAGTAAGTTCACTGTGCAGGGCCAGGAAGCTTTTCCCGTTTGAATCCATCCTGCACATATACAAATCTACCATCCGCCCGTGTATTGAGTAATGCTGTCACATCTGGTCAGGTGCCCCTGCTATTCTCCTCGGGGTTCTTGACAAAATACAACGGAGAATCTGTAATGTGATCGATACCGACTTAGCAGAGCGGCTGCAGTCACTCTCTCACCGGCGTGACGTGGCTTCTCTGTGCCTCTTCTATAAGTACTTTCAAGGTTTCTGCTCCGACGAACTTAGATCACTGGTGCCCCCTAGGTATGAATTTGCACGAGATACTAGATTAGCAACTAGGTCCCACCCTTTTACAGTGAAACAGATAAGATGCAACCGCAATTTCTACTCCAACAGCTTCTTTTCTCGCACTTCCCGCCTGTGGAATTCCAAACGCAGTTACTTATTCTTATTAGTTCCTTACTTATACACACACAGTAAAAAGAACCTTCAGATATTGGAGGCCATGTACATTAAATCCAAACAACCCACACTTAATAAAATCACTTTTAAGTCTGGCCATAACACATTACATTGCATTTGAATACATGGTTCTGTTGACATTTTGAGCTATCACGAGGTGTGACGTCATAAAACTGCATTGCAAATTTGTGAATTGCGTTTGTTATTTTTGGTAACTATTGCGGAGTTTTATGGCAACACAAAATAAAATCGTCTGTGATGGTGGATGTTACTGTGTCAACGTCTTGGTGACCTCTCTGAAGATGGCTCATGTGAGCCGAAATCTTAGAAACAAATTAATAAAAAATTATCCAAATGTTGGAGAATTTTCGTCTTTATTTTTAACTGAAATTAAAGCCAAAATACGACGTTTAGAACGGCTCATGATAAAGCATAATAGACATTCATTGTCTCTTATATTTAACAATATATATATATATATATGCTATAAATTATAGTTTAGAACATGTACAAATTATAATTTACTACAAAAGTGTATATTTTGTTTCGACATCGAAAAAACAATGTCTGATCAGATAGTTAATAATGATTATTAACTACCTGATGAGACATTGTTTTTTTGATGTCGAAACAAAATGTACACTTTTGTAGTAAATTATAATTTGTACATGTTCTAAACTATAACTTAAAATAAATATTTATAGCTCTATTTCTATATTGAGCACTATTTTAAATTATTGTTTTGAACGTTGTTAATACTTTCTTCGTTCTTTATTCACTTGGATATATATATATATATATATATATATATATGGGTAGGAAACTTCTTTTATGCAAGTTTTATGAAAAATGACAGACACTGTATTATGGTAAACTTTTATGTAAGTTTTCATGTGATCATATGATTTTTTGAGAACATTCATCATATAAAAATTGTCCAAATGTTTTGTTTATCGGAGCGCTTTTGGCTATACTTTTAACCATTTTCGAGGATGGATGCTTTTTTCCATGTAACAGAATGTATACGTAAGGGCCTCAATAATGTTTATCAAATTGACCTTGTGCCAAACACAACAGAAGTCCGCACAATTTTATAAAATAAGCAGAATAACAAATTTTAAAAGAAGAAATGTATGTAGTAAATTAATTTGTAGGAGTTAAATGTTCAAAGAGAAAAATGTACGTAGTTAAATGTTACTGAGAAATAGTAGTAAGGGGTTAAATGAATCCAAAGCTTATAGTTGATAGTAGCAGAATGTCTGTATGTAGTAAGATTAACAGGTTAGTTATAATGTCTTTGTTCCTTTCCTTTTTCATGGTCGGCAGGAGTGTGAAAAGGAAGCAATAAATGAAATTGTACTTATCGGACTTCGTTTTTAAGAGTCAGTTGAAGTATGTTGTTGTTGTTGTTGTCTTCTTCTTTATTGACTGCGAGAAGAAAAAGCAAAAGAAATTAGCATGAGTGAAGAAGAAGAACGAATCTTTGACGCGACCTTACGTCTTGGTTAGACTTGAAGTTTTCTTTGTTACATTTTAGCGTGGCGTCTCTGTGCTGCTCCCAGCTGACTGACTGATTTTACTTTCTTTCCCTCTTCGTTTATACCGAGTCACCTTTTCACACTGTATTGTTAACTTTTCTCTCAGTTTTGCAAATCGCTTTCTTTTCATTCGTTAGAAAATAAATTTAACATCAGATCGCGAAATTTGACTTCATTTTTTTATTTCAGTATGGAGTCAATCCTTTTCCCATTTGTCAAAATTAAATTTCAAAAATTGATTGTGATTTTTTGCCTTGGTCTGATTCTGATACATTTTTGTAGGTGTGCAATTTTATTTTTGCATTTCAATTAATTTTTGGATGATATGGAATTTGTATCCTGTATATGTAGTGTTATGTATGTTTGTAGAATAGAGTGTATGTTTTATGTTCCGAACATGATAAGCACGTTGTTACCGTGTTCGTAGTTGATAATATTAAGTGTTGGATTTTTGCTTTTTTTATCAATGATGCCTCCATTATTTTTGTCTATTTTTTATGTGGATATTGCTATGATGTTTGTGTTGTAAATAAGTCTGTTACAGATAGGGTTTGGTAGGTCTCCGAGTGTGTTTAAATGAGATCGAATTTTTTTTAAAATCATTTCATCCCGAGCAAGGTAGAAATGCCACTGATGAGCGGGGGCTACGTAACTGTAAAAAGATTAATTTGAAAAGAGTGAAGAGTACAAACTAGTTAGAAATGAGCAATAGAAAGCTGAGAATGCAGGCGCGATGACAGAAACATAGGTGGAGAGAAAGGGAAGGATATACGGGGGTGGGGAGAGAGCTAGAGTCCAGTGGTTAGTAGATGAGTATTGACATTGCATTTAAATTTCTGGAGGTTGTAGCCGTCAGAAAAGCAAGAAAATGGGAGCGAGTTCCACAGGCGGGAAGTGCGAGAGAAGAAGCTGCAGGAGTAGAATTGTCGTCTGCATTTGGCTAACCTGACTGTGAATGAGTGGGACCCAGTTGCCATTCTGGTTGCACGAGTAAACACCTGTTGAGGAGGTACCAGTGACTTAAGTTCGTCCGAGCAGAAGCCATGAAAGTATTTATAGAACAGACAAAGGGAAGCCACATTTCAACGGTGGGGAAGTAGCTGCAGTCGAGCCGCCAGATCAGTACCTATCACATTACAGACTCTCCTTTGGAGCCTGTCGAGAACACTGAGGAGAACAGCAGGGGCGGCTGACCATAAATGGCAGCAGTACTCCATGCACGGACGGATGGTTGACTTGTATATATGCAGGATGGATTCAAGCGGAAAAAACATCCTGGATCGACATAGTAACCAAACATTCGTAGCAGTAGATTTAGCTATGGATTCAACATAGTGGTTCCATTTGAGGTCTGAGGAAAGAATAAGGCCGAGGAGGCGTAGTGTGATTGACCTCTGTTCAGTGATATATATATTTTTTTCAATCATATCACCCCAAGCAAGGCATTCCACTGCCACTATAGCGCAGGGGGTTACACATGGCGATAGACGAGTTAGGATGTACATAAGGGGAGAGTTGGAGAGAATGGGATGGTTAGTGTGTTAGGAGGTGTCTATTGACCTTACATTTAAACTCCTGGTGGTTATAGACGTCGGGGAAGCAAGCAAGCGGAAGGGAATTCCACAGGCGGGAAGTGCGAGAAAAGAAGCTGTTGGAGTAGAAATTGCGGTTACATTTCATCGGTTTCACTGTAAAAGTGTGGGACCTAGTTGCCAATCTACTATCTCGTGAAAATTCACATCTAGGGGGCACCAGTGATTTAAGTTCATCAGAGTAGAAGCCATGATAGTATTTATAGAAGAGGCACAAGGAAGCCACGTCACGCCGGTGAGAGAGTGACTGCAGGCGGTCAGCTAAGTCAGTATCAATCACATTACAGATTCTTCGCTGTATTTTGTCAATAAGCCCGAGGAGAATAGCAGGGGCACCCGACCAGATGTGGCAACAGTATTCAAAACACGGGCGGATGGTAGATTTGTATAAGTGCAGGATAGATTCAGACGGAAAGAATTTCCGAGCCCTGCACAGAGAACCGACTTTCATAGCAGCGGATTTAGCTATGGATTCGACGTAGTCATTCCACTTGAGGTCCGCTGAGAGTGTCAGGCCAAGCAGGCGTCGTGTTTTACTCTCTGGGAGGCATGCCTGTTCCATGCTCATGGGAGGGAGGTGCGGTTGTCTGTGGTGGTTAATTGACAGCAGCTTCGTTTTGGAAGAATTGAATTTTACGAGCCATTACTTACCCCAATCCACCACGGATTGGAAGTCCGTTTCAAGCTCAGCCGCGAGGTTCGCCTTGTTATCAACACCAGATTTTTGATCGAGGCGAGCGTATACTGTGGTATCATCGGCGTACATGCCTACTTGTGATCTTATGGCATCGGGGAGATCATTGATGTAGATTAGAAAGAGCGTAGGACCTAGGATAGAGCCTTGGGGGACACCCGGGTTTGTAGGGTAGTTATGGGAGGCATGTCCGTTTAAAACCACCTTCAGTGTACTGTTGGAGAGGAATAACTGGATTAAGTCCAACAAAAGTCCAGTAATGCCGTAGCTTCGCAGTTTCCGTAGAAGGCCGGCATGCCATACTCTATCGAATGCTTTAGAGATATCCAAGGCGACAGTTCGAGCTTCACCATTTTTGTCGAGAGCCTGGTATGTATACTCGGTGATGGTCGTTAGCATATCAGCAGTAGAACTGGTGAAGCGGAAGCCATACTGTTTGTCCGATAGTAGCCCGTGGGCCGTGAGATGCTGAACGACCTCGGCATTGATAATGGCTTCGAACACTTTGCCGAAGATCGGAAGAAGGCTGATAGGGCGGTAATTTGCGGGGTCCGAGGGTTAACCAGTGTTCTTGAATATTGGAACCACAGAAGAAGACTTCCAACAGGCAGGAAAGCAGGAGGAAGATAGGCAGAGGTTGTAGAGCTTAGAAAGGACAGGGGAGAGTTCAGGGGCACTTTTCTTCAAGACTATGATTGGGATTCCGTCCCCACCACTCGCTTTCTGAGGGGCAAGTTTTGAGATTATGCTAGAAATCAGCGAGAGCGTGATGTGGACGTCATTCAATTGGACCTCAGTTTTAGATGGGAAATCGGGTGTCTGGACTCCAGACGAATCCAGACACGAATCTACGGGCAAAGCATTCAGCCTTGTCCGCTGAGGAGGTGAGGACCTCAAACTCGTTGATTAGTGGGGGTATTGAGGACTTACTCTTGTTGAGCACGCTTTTACAGAGGCGCCAGTAGTCTTTGGCTCCGAACTTAGATACAGCGTCAGTTTCGTAGACGTGTGACCAATAAAATTATTTAAGAAATTAGGTCGATCAATAACGCAGTTCTTCAAAGGACATGTAAATTTGTAAATAATGGTTCGCTGTAGTCTGGATCTTGCTAGGGAATTGTTAATTTGACGATGAGTTTAGCCGTTTTAAATTTTGTATAATAGATCTTATGCAAAGGAGACAAACAATAACGCCAAGACATGGAGAAGAATGCAAGAAACTCCACAGGGAGATAAGGAACAAATGCAGACAGGCTAAAGAGGAATGGCTCAACAAATGCCCGGAGGTAAGGGTGTCTGAGCAGGACCAATAAAGCAGAGATGCATAAAGACATCAGAGAACCGACAGGACGAAAACCTGCTCCTTAACAGGATGCATAAAATCCACGGATGGAAGAATAATATTGGAGAAAGAGGAAATACTCTAGTGATGGGAAGAATTTATATAAGATCGTTTTCCACCAAAGGAGAGAGCAACCGATAAAACACAAAGATAAGGCCAGACCGGAAATATTAAAGTCCGAAGTGGAAGATTCAATGGCCAAACTGAATAGAAACAAAGCAGTTGGTCTAGACAGCATTGTAATAGAGCCCTGGAAGAATTTAGCATAGAGAAAATTACAGAAATATATAAATAAAACTTATAATAGTGGAATAATACCAGACGACCGATGCAAGTCAATTTTTATAGTACTGCCGAAGAATCCAGGTGCAAAAAAGTGCAAACTACACCGAAATATCAGCTTAATGAGTCACATTACAAAACTGATTGTCCGAATCCTGATGAATAGAGCGAGAAGCAGAATCAGGCGAGAGATAGGACAGGAACAGTGCGGGTTCGTCAAAGACACTGCAACAAGGAACGTCAAATTTATGATTAGGATGCTCTCCGAAAGGGCAATACAAATGAAGAAGGACCTGTACCTATGTTTTATTGATTATGCGAAGGCATTCGACAAAATACGCCACAAAAAATTGATGGCGATGCTCAGCAGCCTCGACATTTTTGGGAAATACATCAGAATAATCAAGAATCTCTACTGGCAGCAAACTGCTTGCAGACGGACAGGTAACGATCTCAGCAGATATACAAAGATAGAAAGGGACTTAAGACAAGGATGTGTCTTTTTACCGGATCTGTTCAACTTGTACAGCGAGAATATTTTGAGGACCCTTTGAAGATATGCCTGGATTTGTAATCGGAGGTCACAATTTGAACAAAATAAGGTACGCAGATGATACAGTGCTGATAGCAGACACAGAAAGGAAACTACAAGACCTCCTACAGAAGGTAGCTAAAGAAAGTGATAAGAAAGGACTACAAATAAATGGCAAGAAAACTAAATGCATGGTCATCACCAAAAAGGGCAACCCAAAATGCCAAATACAGGTGGGGGATACTAAAATTAAGCAAGTACAAAAATTTAAATACCTAGGAAGTGTTTTAACAGAAGATGGAAAGTGTGGCACAGACATCCGAAGGCGAATTAGCATGGCGAACGACGCGTTCCAGAAGCTGAGTAAAGTATTAAGAGACAGGAAAATTTCACTATCAACAAAGAAAAGAGAGCTAGATTGCTATGTGATGTCAGTTCTTCAATACGGCAGTAAATGTTGGACAATATTACGAAGGAAAAATTTGAAGCAGCGGAAATGTGGTTGTACAGAAGGATGCTGCGGATATTATGGACTGAGCAAGTGAGCAATGACGAGGTGTTGGAAAGAATGACAACGAAAAGAAAATTAATAGTGTTCATCAGGAAGAGACAACTAAAGTTCCTGGGACATGCAATGAGGACGGGGGGCTTGGAGAACCTGTTACTGAAATGCTAGATAGAAGGAAAAAGAGACAGGGAAAAGCAGCGGATAACATATTTGAAGGGCCTGAGCAGGTGGATGATGGAACGGGGGTTGTGTGGTGCAACAGGGGAAAGCGTGTTAAGAGCCACCAGTGATAGGAAGACGAGGAAGGCCATGATCGCCTACATCGTGAAAGGACAAGGCACATAGAAGAAGAATCTATATGCCAACTGTTTATAAGAAATTATAATGTGGCTATAAAGTGGGGGATCAATTCTATACTATAATCAATATATAAACTGATCCCTCTTTCTGTGGCCTTGCTAGTTTCGATATATTTATATTCTAGATTTATGGTCTTGAGCTAGTGGATGGCAGAAGGGGTTTGGTTAGTGTAACAGGAGAAAGCGTGTTAAGAGCCATCAGGGATAGGGAGACGTGGAAGGCCCTGATCGCCTACGTCCTGAAAGGACAAAGTACATAGAGGAAGAATATATATGCCAACTGTTTATAAGAAATTATAATGTGGATATAAAATGGGGGATCAATTCTATATAATAATCAATATATAAACTGATCCCTCCTTTTGTGGCCATGCTAGTTTCTATATATTTATATTCTAGATTTATGGTCTTGAGCTTGTGGATGGCAGAGTAGGGTTTGGGTGGTGTGACAGGAGAAAGCGTGCTAAGAACCACCAGGGATAGGGAGACGTGGAAGGCAATGAAATGACAAGGCACATAGAAGAAGAAGAAGAAGAAGAAGAAGAAGAAGAAGAAGAAGAAGAAGAAGAAGAATTTAATTGTTTTAGTTTAAGTCGACGGCATTTGCATATTTTCGGATGATGTTTCGAAATGTAGATTCGTCCCCTTCATAAATGCTGTGCATTTGATATTTGTAGAAAATATTAATGTTATTGTTATCGCTGTGTTTTTTTTTTTTTAATCATATCACCCCGAGCAAGGCGGTAACGCCACTGATGTGAAGAGGGCTACGTAAGAGTGAAAAGATTGGAAAAGAGAAAGCCGGACACCACATCCTAAACAGGGAACAAGTGATGAGCCTCTTCACCTGTTCAATAGACGTGGGAGGAGTGTGAACCGGGCGATAGTTTAGTCTATCTACTCCAATTTACTGTTGTTATTGGTAAAGTTTGAAAAAAAAAAGAAAGTCTAACGTGGTAGTTGACCAAATAATTTGGACATCCGTTGTTGATAAGTGTTTGTTTTAACTTATGAATTTCTTTGAAGAAAAGCGAGCGAGAAGATGAATTCTCGTAGGTTCTCGTGAGGAAATTTTTTATAACACCAATTCTATATCTAAAATGATATTGACTAGCAAAATTAAGGCGACAGCAATTTTTACTGCCGGGTTTTTATATACTGAAGTGATGAATGCATTATTACGAGACTTCACAAGGAAATCTAAGAACGGGAACATTTTTTTGGCCAAGCTCATATGTGAAGTTAAGGACGGGATTTTATTTTCATTTGTAGTTTTGAGATTATCGATTTTGTTTTTGTTATTAGCTAAAATGAAAATATCATCTTCGCATATTGTCGTTTTGTCAATTTTTAAAAAACTATGTTTTCTACGTGGGTCATGTAAAATTACGAGAAGTATGGACCAATATATATATATTAGAAGAAAACCAATAAATAATTATCCAAATGTTGGAGAATTTTTGTCTTTATTTTCAACAGAAATTAAAGCAAAAATACGACGTTTAGAACGGCTCATGATTAAACATAATAGACATTCATTGTCTCTTATATTTAATAGAATATGTCTAGAAAAGATATATATATATATATATACACAATTCCGGAAAACCCTTGTTGAAAACACAACTATACTTTAACATGAAAACAATAAACAAAAACTAAAAATTCTTGAAGCTATATACATAAAACAGTTGAAACCTAACCGGAACATAATACACTATGACATCTCTACAAATATCCTGAAATGCCTATAATTATTAACAGAAGCCATTGGTTTATTCCAATGGCTTCCCATACTTAGTTCTTGTTTTTTCTCGCTTGGTCATGTGTGACGTCACGAGCTGTGATGCGACAATCGCTTCCAGCGTCTTAAATGCACGAGTTTTTTGTTGCTTGAAAATCTTCCATATCAACAAAAACAGTTCATCATCATATTTTGTCTGTGTTTATAATATATAATGTAATTTTACATCTTTGAACATGGCACATGTAAGCCGAAAGCTCAGATTGGATTATTAAAAATTATGTATCAATATAGTAATTTTCTTTCTTCATTTAATGATAATGCTGTTAAACTTATCAGAGAATATGAAAAAAATTTACATAAAATAGACAAAACTTGTCTATATAATTTAATGAAACATGCATTAATGAAAAAATGCTGCCTAAATACACACACACAATATATATATATATATATATATATATATATATATATATATAGATAGATAGATAGATAGATAGATAGATAGATATTGATTGTTTAATGACTTAGTTTCTGGTCATATTAAGATTAGATCAGTGCACATTTATATTAAAAATTGTTTAATACAATTATATTGTAGAACTTTTGAACATTTTCCATTTGTAAACGAGTTATTACGCGACCTAGGTTTCTACCATGAGTAGTATCTTCAGGCGATTTGCAATAACTGATTTTACCGTTTATCTTGTTTTTTTATACATGAATGAAAACGTCATAATTCCTTGTAATTTTAAAAAATTTCGCGTTCAAAAATTCCCTACCACGTGAGCGTTTAAAAAACATCGTTATGTGAGCGTTCTTAAAAAAACAAGCTTTTTCTACTGTCCTTGGAATGAAGACCAAGAAACGTAGCAGACTCAACGTGGCAAACGACGACCGTATAGCCCTTTCAGTCACAAAGCCAAGAATAAATAAACTGGCACAGGCAATACATGCTCAACACTCACATTAAGAATCACGGCTAGGTTACGGCTACTATACCTCTGATTATTATAGATTGGTACTATTGTATTGAATAATTTCTATTAACTTTGTCTGCTTTTGATGTATGAAAATATAATTACTTATTTTCCTATATTACGGGTATTTGTTCATTGGGGTAATGGATAATAGTGAAATTGTATTTTGGGGGTAATCGCAGCAAAAAGGTTGGGAACCTATGGCCTACACAATAATCGTAAGCTAATGCAGTGCTGGTACCTAGCCTGTATTGTACTGATGGGAAGCCTGAACCACCCACAAATGTTGGTTGTTATCCCATCTCTTTCAAATGTTGACTCATCCCTAAACAAGACCGACGTGACAAAAACGTATCGGCAATTTGAGCAATAAACCATCAAAGCAAAATTTCTCTCGAGGTGAATGATCAGGGGGCGCAAAACCCTGCGCTTGATACAGATACAGACCCTGTTCGTGAATTACCCCACCCCCTCATGCAGTACTATGAGGTATACGCCATGCCAGGGCAATTTGTGCTGATACACAGAACGCCCACGACAGCCTGAAGAATGTATTATTCGTGGCCAGGTCATAGTTCAATTTGATCGCATTTAAACACACACGGAGATCTACCAAACTCTATTCGCAATCTCCTTGTCGAAAAGGCACACATAATAGCTTATCCTGCACATATATAAATCTACCATCCGCCCGTGTAATGAATACTGCTGCCACATCTGGTCGGGTCGGGTGCCCCTGCTACTCTCCCTGGGCTTCTTGACAAAATACAACGGAGAATCTGTAACGTGATCGATACTGACTTGGCAGACCGGCTGCAACCACTCTCTCACCGGCGTGACGTGGCTTCCCTGTGCCTCTTCTATAAATACTTTCACGGCTTCTGCTTCGATGAACTTAGATCATTGGTGCCGCCTAGGTACGAATTTACACGAGATACTAGATTAGTAACTAGGTCCCACTCTTTTACAGTAAAACAGATATGATGCAACCGTAATTTCTACTCCAACAGCTTCTTTTCTCGCGATTCCCGCCCGTGGAATTCCCTTCCACATGTCTGCTTTCCCGACAGCTACAATCTTTAGGAGTTTAAATGTAAGGCATCTCCAATCACACTAACTTGCATCTATTCTCCCAACACTCTCACCATCTACCCAAACCTCATTCTCGGTATCCTTACCGCCTATCACCCTCCTTCTGACATTTCCTATTTCTAACCATCCTTTCTCACCACTTTCCCCTCTATGTACCCCCCTGCGCAATAGTGGCAGTGAAATGCCTTGCTCGGGGTGAAACGATTATAAAAAAAAAATGCTAAAACAGGGTTAAAAATAATGGAGGCGTTGTTAATATAAAAAAGGAAAAATCTAACGCTTACTGATATCAATTATGAACACGGTAACAATGTATCTATGCGACATACTATATACCAGGGAAATTGGAGAGGTACGTTAGAATTCCAGTTCAATACGCGCAAGTACCCTCAAGAAAGTTTTGAATCCAGTTCTTCACCCTCACCCCCACCAGAAATGGTTGAATAGTTAAAAAGATTGATTTTTTTGTTTTAACTTTGGTTGGCGACCAGTCTACTGCAAAAATGAATGGCAACCTACTGCGGGATAATATTCTGCCCAGTCAGTCATGTCTCTTTCGAGACATGATCGCCCAAAGCGTATATCACTTATGGCACTTAACTGACTGACTGACTGACTGACTGACTGAATATAATTTTTGGAAACAATTAAAACTTCTACTGGGTATAAAATGGGGGATCGGTTTTCTATTATTATGAAGTAATAAACTGATCTCACACTAATTATACTTAATGTAATATAATCTAACTCTTCTCCCTCCAGGTATGAGTTAAATGGCAGGACAGATTAGGTTCTATAGCTATGGCTGGCAACCAGTCTACCGCAGAAAATAATGGCAACCTACTGCGGGATAATCTTCTGCCCAGTCAGTCATGTCTCTTTCGAGACATGATCGCCCAATGCTTGTTTCACGTATGGCACTTAACTCACTGACAATATAATAGTCGGAAACAATTAAAACTGCTACTGAGCATAAAGTGGGGGTTCGGTTTTCTATTATTATGAAGTAACAAACTGATCCCCCACAAATTATACTTAATATAATAATGTAACATAATCTATCTCTTCCTCCTCCAGGTATGAGTTAAGTGGCAGGATAGATTGGGCTCTGTAGCCTTGGTTTGGAACCAGTCTACTGCAAAAATGAATGGCAACCTACTGCGGGAAAATCTTCTCATTAGTCAGTCATGTCCCTTTCGAGACATGATCGCCCAAGCGTGCATCACGTGTAGCACTGACTGATATTACTTGTTTGAACATTATCTTTAATGGATACGCGTATTTGAGTGGATAGTCTATGTTTTCAATAATTAAACAGTACATTCCGGCAGGATTCGAACCTGCATGCTCCCGTATACCTTAGCCAAACAAACAAACGACAAGCAATAATAGAAATCGAAACATTATTTAATTCAACCCAACGTTTAACTTAGAAGTAAAATCCAAAATAGGACAAATATTCTTTAAATTATTAAACACTTCCTATAAAACTCAAAATTATAATCCTCACTCATACACACAGTATAAAGAACCTTAAGATATTGGAGGCCATCTACATTAAATCCAAACAACCCACACGTAATAAAAATCACGTTTAAATCTGGTCATAATACATTACATTGCATTTAAATATATGGTTCTGTTATCATTTCGAGCTCTCACGCTGTGTGACGTCATAGAATCGCATTACAAATTTACGAACTGCGTTTGCTATTTTTGGTAACTGTTATCGTTGCCTAGCAAAGTTTTATGTCAACACAAGATAAAATCGTTGCTGATGGTGGATGATTTTTTTATGTTAACGTCCTTGTAACCTCTCTGAAGATGTCTGATGTGAACCGAAAGCTTAGAACCAACTTTATAAAAAATTATCCAAATGTTGGAGAATTTTTGTCTTTATTTTTACCTGAAATTAAAGCCAAAATACGATGTTTAGAACGGCTCATGATTAAACATAATAGACATTTATTGTTTCTTATATTTAACAGCATATGTTTAGAAAATTATTTGCTGCCTCGATACACTATCTATCTATCTATCTATCTATCTCAGTCTGTTCTATCTATCTATCTATCTATCTATCTATCTATCTATCTATCTATCTCAGTCTGTTCATATCTATCTATCTATCTATCTATCTCAGTCTGTTCATCTATCTATCTATCTATCTATCTATCTCAGTCTGTTCATATCTATCTATCTATCTATCTATCTCAGTCTGTTCTATCTATCTATCTATCTATCTATCTATCTATCTATCTATCTATCTATCTATCTATCTATCTATCTAAAGATTTAATAGACCGGCCAACAAAATCATAATAATATTGGCAATGAAGTTGATATTTATTATATATCAAACTTGTATTGTATTTTTGACTAAAATCTGTCTGATATTATCTACATGGTAATATTACTGTTATTGTTGCATAGGAAAGTTTTATGACAATACAAGATAAAATCGTCGCTGATGATGGATGGTTTTGTGTTAAAAAACTCTCTGAAGAATATTTGTCTTTATTTTCACCTGAAATTAAAGCCAAAATACGACGTTTAGAATGGCTCATGATTAAACATAATAGACATTCATTGTCTGTTATATTTAACAGTATACGTTTAGAAAATTATCTGCTGCCTCGATACACTAAATATATATATATATATATATATATATATATATATATATATGTGTGTGTGTGTGTGTGTGTGTGTGTGTGTATACATTAATAAGGAAAAATAGATCAATAGTAAACATTCAGAGTGGAGATTGTATTGAACTAAGAATGTGTCAATTTTGAGTCCAGTATTTTGTCGAATGAATTGTCGTGCGACATTTGACTTTGCATTCAAAGGCACCACACGTTATGTCAGCCATTGCTTTCTTTATTGTTCTCAAAATAAAAATTCACAAAAAATTGTAAGCCGCCTTAGTAGCGTCAACGTGTCCACGTGACCGACATTTTGCGCGCGTCTTCAATGGACGACAATGGCCACCTGGAGAGCCGTTGGGTAATACGCAAAGGTTACCATGTCTGTAGGCAAGAGATTCGGCCATTGACGAGCGTGTGTGTGTGTGTGTGTGTGTGTGTGTGTGAGAGAGAGAGAGAGAGAGAGAGAGAAGGGGGAGAAAGAAAACAGGCAATCGCTAAAGGCGTATTCACGAGAGTCTCGTAAAATCTCGATAAAGCCGACACATAGACACGCAAACGCAGAGAGAATTGCCGACACACGCCCCAATCCTAAAAGAATGCAGTGTCACATAGCCGCGTCCACGATTAGACACTCACACCCACATCTTCAGACGCGACCCCGCAGTCAAGATTACACAACCATACACACTTACATTTCTCCACATACAGAAACGAAAACGCAAACAAAGCCTCCACGCATGCACACTGACAAGAAAGTAACCACACACACGCATCCAGCAATCACGTTTATTCAAAAGGTAGAATTAATGTTGCTGAGAAAACCAAGGAAAAAATTAGTGAAATCAAAACCACAAATATGAATCTCGATTAATTGCTTTTAGAAAAGTCGTCAGTTAATTTTTTGCACTGTCCTATCGCCAGTCTTATCAATCATGGTTTTCATACGTACCAAAACTTAAAGTCACAGATGAAATATATATATACGCGCATAGATACAACGAGTATCATGTAGTTCCAATAATTACGACAATTACATCTAGGTCACGCTATGTCACTTCAAAGGAATCGAACCACCCTCACTCATATCCTCCGTTCCAAAAGTAAGAAGTTCCATTTAGACACTTTTTATTTCAACAACTGAAACTTTGTGGAACAGACTCCCGTGTGTGTGCTTCCCTGAATATCTTCATATCAAGTTTTAACTGCTATCTATCCACCTTATCCTCATAATCTTTACTATCTACCTCTTTCACGACCATTTCTGTCACCTCATTCGGTGTTAATATTTTAGTTTATAACCACCTGTCTTGAGTGATTCTTGAACTTTATATATATATTCTTTGTAATCGTGCCACCCCAAGCAAGGCATTTTACTGCCACTGTTGTGCAGGGGGTTACATAGGAAGAATGTCATGAGGAGTGAGAGGTTGCAGAGAGTGCCAGGAAGAGAGTAGGAGAGAGAAGAGCTTACTGATGAGAGTGGGGTGGACGAGGAGGAATGTTATGAGGAGTGAGAGGTTGCAGGGGATGTCAGGAAGAGAGTAGGAGAGAGAAGAGCTTACTGATGAGAGTGGGGTGGACGAGGAGGAATGTTATGAGGAGTGAGAGGTTTCAGGGGGTGTCAAGAAGTGAATAGGAGAGGGAAGAGAGTACTGATGAGAGTGGGGTGGATGTAGAAAAGCATGAGAGAGAGAGAGGATGTAAGTTAGTGAGACAGGAGATTACTATTGACTTTACATTTAAATTCTTGGAGATCGTAATTGTCCGGAAAGCAAGTATGCGGAAGATAATTCCACAGGCGGGAAGTGCGAGAAAAGAAACTGAGAGAGTAGAATTTGTGTTTACAATTGATTGGTTTCACAGTAAAAGGGTGGGACCTAGTTGTTAATCTTGTGGCTCGGCGAAATTCGTATATAGGAGGTACCAGTGAGCTAAGTTCATCGGAGCAAAAGTATTTGAAGAAGATTTGGTGTAATTTAGTTTTAGAAACGTTTTTAGTGTTAAGAAACAAGCAATAGACAAGCTCTGAGTTTTTACTGGAACATTTGAATTTAGATAAGTAGTTTATTTTGAAGGCGTTTTCTTTCAGCAAATGGCTGGTTACCGTCGGGTTAATGATATGCAGCAGTGGATCTCTACTGGTGCCGCCCGAGCTTACTAATACACCCTGAAATGTAACCATGTACACCCCAAATTAACAGAAGAGTAATTTATATATTATTTTTACATTTGAAAAAGGGATTTATATTTAAAAAGCTAGACACGCCAAGCACATGGCTTCCATATCGAAGTCAAGTCATTGTTATTTAAAGATATTTTAAACTGAATGCTACATTAATATTTTCATTTTGCCTTCTTCAAGGGGTTTCAATCAATCATTATCAGCCCCACTCAAAACATAGTAGCTTCTTCATTAATCCCCTTAAATGAAAACTGTATCGCTAATTTTCTTTGGGAAAGCTAAGTTAAAAATACATATTTTCAAATTTCATGACTAATTTTTCCTTATTAAAATTTAAAATGCGTCCCAGTGTTTCAGATATTCTTCAAGTGAACCCTAAAGCAGGGGTTGGCAACTCATTCGACCCCGCGGGCCGGATCGTGTTATAATGACGGGTTGCGGGCCGGACGAAGGCCATTAATGAAAAATTAAGGGAAATTTCATATGCAGACCCCCGTCAACCTGAATATTTAAAACCATAATAAAAATAAACATTGAGAAATAAGAAAAACAAAAGAAAATCTACAATTAAACAACACCTAACAAAAATTACTTTTCCTCAAGGAATGTTAAAATACTTCAAAGTGAAAAAAATCAACCGAATTGAAATGGATGAAATTATGACGTGTAGGTTTGAAACTGTTATTGAAAATTGTACCACAAAAGAACCAAACACACACATAAAACAAAAACGAAACACATATACCCATACATACGAGTACAAATAGTTGCAAACATATACACTTACGTACGTTCACATGCGGTAACATCTACACATTGATGAGGCATGTATGTATAATACGCCTATGTTTAACTGTGTTTAGATGTCGGCATCCTCTCATGTCAGTCCCTCCCTGGCTTCTTTCGCTTTATCGTTCCTTTCGTTTCTGTTATTTTTTAATGTAGCCAAGGGTCAAAACAAATATGTATCCGTTATTTGGCTCGCGGCCCGGTCAAAATGCCTTCGCGGCCCGCGGGTCGTAGGTTGCCGACCCTTGTTTTAAAATTAAAAAAGGAAGAGAAAAACTGATTTAGATATTTGTACATCGATTAATTCTAGCACATAGACACCATTTTGTCACTCTACTTTCACCATCTTTGAGGCAGCGTCAGGATTCTTTTTATCTTGCTAGATGACGAACTATCACCTAAGTTTTTTTCACGGGCTTCCATAGAAATTAAGATATTCTTATAAAATATACAATGTAATGTCTTTAAAATAAATGCTTATCTCTTGTTTATTATTTTTCTATTTTGAAAATTTACCCCTAATTTCTTATTAAAATTTAAAGAATTTTAGTTATTTTATAAGTACGCTCTGAGTTAAAAAATAATTGCAGTGATTGAGGAAGCATCCTATTGGGAGTTAGTTATACAAAGCAGTGTTTCCTAAGATACTACTTAAGTAGAATTAATATCTCATCAATGAAATAGGAAAAGAATGAAGGTGGTTTGCTATAATATGCGTTTTCATTTACGCATTTAAAAATGCGCCTTTAGTGTAACGGTTATTGGTGCGAATTCAAATTCTGACCTTGGAATAGGCACGATTCATCTTCCTCCATCTATGGGGTAAATAGCAAGACAGACTGCGCTTTTCATAATGAGAAAAGTGTGAAAGAGGAAACAAATAATATTTTCCCTGGGTTGAAGAGTCATCATTATTTACACACGGGCGATTATCCTCATCTTTGTTGTTGTTATCTCAACCTTTGAAACGTTGATAACAACAAAAAACAGGATAACATTCCGAACGTAAATAGTGTAAATAAGCAAAGAATGTTTGATCAATGTTTTATTATTTTGCTTTTATAAATATGCTTACCATTTACAAGGCCCGAGAGCCACTCAGGGGAAATGGTTATGGAGTAAAATACATGCTTTATCCTGATATATGGAGAAGAAAACGGTTAACCGTAGACATGAACAGGTTAAGATTGTGATGAATGATGAAGCATCCTCTTGGGAGCCAGTTCTACAAAGCAGCGATTCGTAAGAAGCTGCTCAGTGGAATATGAAAGGTTTAAGATAGTTGGTTATAATTTGCGTTTTCATTTTAAAATTGATAAAAAAATTTCAATTATAAATACTTCTCAATATGCGGTTAGTACAAGGGTTATCAGCGCAGAAAGGGAAATAAGTAAAATAAGTCTGTTTCTTTTAATTTGCACAATTACATTCGTAAAAGGAAGGAGTCGATTGTGCAGACTGGGATATTTTGATTTGTGTGGATGTCCGTGAGAAGGAAAACTGAATTCCAACTCTAGTTTCTTTAACCTTTGTAAGTTAATCATTCTAAAAGGACAAATGACTTCTAAAATAGCCTAGAGAAAGATGGTCACACAACCACAATACATATAATGCCCGCCCATGCTGATAAAAATATGAAATTATCTTTTCCATACGTAAAAAATCACTTCTGGTCTCCTTCGAAATTCATCGGCCGATTAATACAAATCATTTATAATTAAGATTTTTTTAAATAATTCCCAATTTTTTCATTTATGTTAAACTGCACATTTTCTTTTACTATGGAAACTTATAAGAAACTTATAATTAAAAAGGTCACATGTTTCAAGAATTTTTCCCATTACTAATGTTCAACCGGATTATGTCAATTTTTGGTCACCATATTTTCAGATTGATTGATAGCAGGTACTATCATCGCCTACTTGAAAGGTCAACGAGTCAGACCTTTGTGATTAAGAAATACTTTTATTCTAAATTTCATAGCTATCTAGTACTCTCGTCTTTGTTTCTAGTGAAAGTTTCCTGTGTCTTAATACTTTACTCAGCTTCTGGAATGCGTCCTTCGCCATGTCAATTCACCTTCGGATCTCGGTGTCACACTTCCCGTCTTCTGTTAGAACATTTCCTAGGGATTTAAATTTTTGTACTTGCTTGATTTTAATATTCTCTCCTTGTATTTGACATTTTAGGTTGCTCTTTTTGCTGATGACCATGCATTCGGCTTTCTTGCAGTTTAATTGTAGTCCTTTTTTGTCATTTCCTTTCCGTGTCTGCAATCAGCACTGTATCGTCTGCGTATCTTATGTTGTTCAAATTGTGGCCTCCGATTACAAATCCTGGTATAGCATCTAGGGTCCTCAAAATATTCTCGCTGTACAAGTTAAAAAGATCCGGCGAAAAGACACACCCTTGTCTTACGCCCCTTTCTAACTTTGCATATCTACTGTGGTCTCGAAAAGTGAGTGATGGTCCCTTCGAAGTAGATAAATTGAGACCTTACCCCTTTATCTCAGGACACATTACCCTTCTCAAAGCAGCCTGCAAACGCCTCTTTTAGGATTGCCAGCGATTCAGTTTTCACGTTCTCTTTAATCTCGTCCGCAGTCTGAAATCACCTCCTTTTTCACCAACGATTCACAGGGAGCCAAATCTGGATGATTTCAAATATCTGTCAGATCTGGCTGACGTAATGATTAGCCAAAGATTCCAGCACGTGGTTTCTAAAATTGCCCCTTTTCAGGTCAGTAGAATCCACAGATCTCTTAATTGTCTGTCTGCACACCGTTTATATTATCAAGTTTTGTTTTCTCGTTGAACGGAAGGCGTCCCTGGACAACGTGCATCGCTTTCCTTAGATCACCGGCAAGCTTTTGAAGCCTCAAATATTTCATCTGAGCTTTGAGCCCTGAATAATCCTGGAAAGACTTCTTAATCTTTTGAATAGATCTCGCGAAGAATCTTCCAATTTCAAATTGCTTTGAATACAACGATCACACAGTGCCCAAGCTCACTCATGGATGTCTCGCTATCGACTGAGTAACTCCAGTGTTTACTCACGTGATCTTTGACTGATTGCGAAGCTTATAATGGAAAAATGTCTGGCCACTTTTCTAACAAACCTTGATTGTACTCATTTAATAGTATTTATTAGGACACATTCTCTTTGGTTTGTCGTTGTATTTGTATGCAAGCCACATGCACCCTAGGAAAGTCTCATTGGGATTTGTTTAAGGTCAGGGTCCCAAGTCCTACCCTGTTATTTAACCCATAACTGGAGGTAAGGGACGGATTATTACCTTTCCCAAGGGTACTAGCGCGTAAGTGAATGCAGGGTATTCAACTGGAATTCGAACTCGGCTCACCGATTTCTCATTCCGAGTCGATATCCACTGCACCACCGTCACTAAACGCTTACAACACCTGGTATTCCCAAGCGGTCACCCATCTAAGCACTGACCAGGCTCAACGTTGCTTAACTTTGGTGATCGAACGAGAACCGGTGTGTTCAATGTGATATGACCGTAAGCAAACTGTCGTACCATTTGGGATCGCCTGATTATTAAAGTTAATAAATTTTTTTTTTTTTTTTTTTTTTTTTTTTTTTTGTGTGTGTGTGTGTGTGTGTGTGTGTGTGTGTGTGTGTGTGTGTGTGTGTGTGTTTGTTTTAATCATTTCACCCCAAGCAAGGTGGTACCGCTACTGATGTACAGGGGGCTACATAAGAGAGTTAACATTTTAGGCAGGAGGAGAGTGAAGAGAAAGACGAACCATCTACAGAGGGTGAAAGGGAAACGGCAAGAGAAGGATATGAAGACAGGAGTGAAGACAGTTGCGAAGGGTGAGAGAAAGGAAAAGAACAAGATACACGAGGTGATGTAGAAAAGGACTGGGGTTAAGTGGGTACGAGATGGGAATTGATGTTGCATTTAAATTCCTGGAGATTATAGCCGTCATGAAAGTAAGTACATGGAAGGGAGTTTCACAGGCGGGAAGCGCGAGAAAAGAAGTAGTGGGGTAGAATTGTCACCTGGATTTAGTTGATCAAACTGTAAAAGGGTGGGACCTTGTTGCCAGTCTGGTTGCAGGAGTAAATTCTTGTGGAGGGAGCACCAGTGACCAAAGTTCCTCAGATTAGAAGCCATGAAAATATTTGTAGAAGAGACAGAGGGTAGCCACACCCGCCGGTGAGAAAGAGGCTGGAGTCGAACTGACCAATCACATTACAGATACTCTTTTGGAGCCTGTTGAGAACACTGAAACGAACAGCAGGTGTACCTGACCAGATATGACAACAGTATTCCATGCACGGTCTGATCAACACCTTTTTTTGGGGGTCATTTAATGCCGAAATTTAATTTTCTTAATAGTTTTGATTTGATTTGTTTGTGTAACGGCATATCAACTCGTTATGGGTCATTTAATGCCGGAATTAATTTTCTTGGGAACTTTGATTTGATTTGATTTGTTTAAAGGTATATCAATTCTTTATGAGTCATTTTTTGCCGAAATTTTATTTCATTTCATTTTTTACTTTTAAAATCTTTTACTGAAAAATTTTACTACAAAGATTTTTTTAGAAGAAAGGTATTAATCGGTCTCTTCCCTCCAGTTATGGGTTAAACAATTGGACAGATTGAGTTCTATAGTCTTGGCTGGTAACCAGTCTACCGCAGAAAGCAATGGCAACCTACTGCGGGATAATCTTCTGCTCAGTCAGTTATGTCTCATTCGAGACATGATCGCCCAATCGTATATCACGTATGGCACTTAACTGACTGACTAAATGAGGAAGGAGGACTTGGAGAGCTGATATTCACGCGACGGATAGGGGAAAAAGAGACAAAGGAAAACAACAATGAGTAGGATAACAGAAGATGGAGTAATAAGAGCGACAAGAGAAGAAGAAGAAGAAATATTTTGACCTCAATTTGGTGGTTCTCTATTTGCCTATCAGGTGCTACCAGCTCGGGTCAGTCTGATCTGGGAACAACAGCAATTATTTCCCAAAACCGCCCTTGCTGCCGGATGTAGTTTATCGTCATATCCAGGAATACAGTTAATAGATCTAACGATGTGACAGGGCATAAGTAGAATTGGGTTCATGTTTTTTTTTTTCAATATCCTTTCAGAAGGTTCGAACCCGAGGTAACTGAAATTGAATGGATCAATGTACAGGCATGTTTACCAAATAAGGAGATGTTTCCGTTAGCGAAAATGGAATCGCATTCTTTCCACTGGAACAAAAGTTCTTTACATTTTTTCTTTAACGCGAATACAAAATGTTATCGTCCAAAAACCGTGAGAAAAGAGAACAGTTTCTTAAAATATTGTCGAATTTTACCGGAACTCTTTTCAGTGTTCAGGAAGTGACTTCACGAAGTACGTTAGGACACCTGCCACAATTAGTGAAAAGGTGCCAGGTTGGATTTTTTGACGAGTTTAATATCAAAGTTACGCTGACATTTCAAAAACGCAGCTTCTAACCGATCATAGAAAGAATGAATTATTCATTTATTATATCAACATATATGTTTATCCGCCGTCTTAATGACGTGTCTGTGTGTCTGTGTGCGTATCTTGTGTTTTGCATATATTTCCATATCTATATACATTATTGTGTATGTTCTTTACTGTGTATGCTTTAAAATGTTTATTTTTATAGTGTATATATATATGTAAATGTGTTTATATATGAGTATGTGTGCACATAAGGCAACAGTGTATGTATATTGAATATTAGTGTGCGTACATGTCTGTAGATTTACGCGTTTAAAAATGCGCCTTTAGTGTAACGGTTATTGGCGCGAATTCAAATTCTGACCTTGGAAAAGTCATGATCCATCTTCCTCCAGCAACGGGTTAAATAACAGGTTGCGCTTTTCATAATGAGAAAAGTGTGAAAGAGGAAAGAAATAATATTTTCCCTGAGTCGAGGAGTTATTTACATTATTTACATTCGGACGATAATCTTCATCTTCGTTGTTGTTATCTCAACCTTTGAAACGTTGATAACAACAACAAAAAAACAAAAAAAAAAACAAAAAAAAAAAAAAGATAACAGTCCGAACGTAAATAGTGTAAATAAGCAAAGAATGTTTGATCAATGTTTTTATTATTTTGATTTTACAAGTATGCTCACCATTTACAAGGCCCGGGAGCCACTCAGAGGAAATGGTTATGGAGTAAAAGACACACTTTATGCTGATATATGGAGAAGAAAACGGTTAACCGTAGACATGAACAGGTTAAGATTGTAGTGATCGATGTAGCATCCTCTTGGGAGCCAGTTCTACAAAGCAGCGATTCGTAAGAACTTGCTCAATGGAATATGAAAGGTTTAAGATAGTTCGCTATAATGTGCGTTTTCATTTTAAAATTGATATAAAAATTTTAATTAAAACACTTCTCAATTGGCAGTCAGTACAGCGGTTCTCAGCCCAGAAAGAGAAATAAGTATGACGTGTCTGTTTCGTTTAGTTTGCACTGTTATACTTGGAAAACGAAGGAATCCATTTTCCTGTAACTATGAGCAGACTGTAATATTTTGATTTCCCGGAATAAACATTTTTTTAAAACGAAAAAATGATTATTCCGGGAAAATATCTGTACCGAATGGAACGAATATGGTTGTGGTCTGAAGAAATGAAGTAATTGTTTACAGAAATGAATTATAATTTATAACCGCTGTAAATGATGTGTTAAGTTTTCCTTTAAAGACATTTTCATGCATTTTTTCAAAACTTTAATCTGTTTTATTGATTTTGCTATCCACGTGTTTTTTTTTTTTACTTCTTAGAAAATTCTCTTGCATTAGGGACTAAATTCCGTTCTTGCTTTCTTTGTTAATATATCTCTGCCATAAATAGAGGAATGAACCCCACCACCAGCGTCTCTAGTCATTATGTCAGATATAAGGTTGTTAGAAATTTAATCACTGCTTGATATGGTTTTTGCCAAAAAACGTGAAACCTCCAGTCAAATGAGCATCATTTTCACTTTACTGGCCAAACAATTTGAGTTGTGATATTTTCCCCCTTTCTCCCCTCTTTTCTAAAATCCTATCATTTTGTTCGTGTCCAGTTTGGTTTGAAGATGATTTCATTTTTGCTTAAATTCTTTAAATGTAAGTCATTTTCTTTAAATGTAAGTCATTTTCATGTATTTTTTAAAAATTTTTGTCTGCTTTCCTGTCTTTGCTATCCACGTGTTTTTTTTTAACTTGTTAGAAAATTCTCTTGCTTTAGGGACGAAATTTTGTTCTGTCTCTTCTTCGGGAACTGATTTTCTGATTTTAAAACTTAGATTTTTTTTGTTTTTCTTTTAAATCGGGGTAGATAGAACTTACTATCGCTCGGTTCCATTCCACCTTCTTATAAACTGGAGTAGAGGCTCATCCTTGTTTCCTGTTCATGAACGGGTTCCCGGTTTCTTTTCTTTCCCAGGTCTTAACAGTGATGCTACCGGAAGCTTTTTTTAAATGTGTTTGGATTTTGGCAACGTCTCCTCATTATGATGGTACCGGGTTGGCAGTTTCCTGTTTGTTGCTTCCGGTTGGTAGTTAGGAGCTCAAAACCTTGTGTAGCGTCTTGAGAAGCTGCTTTGCTCCACAGTTGAATATCGGGGTTTCTTGTGTTGGACATTTTGGTACATTATATATATATTGTTATTATATATATATTGTACAGACAACCATGAACCAACCCATTTTATAGTTCAACAATAAAAGGTTTAACCAATCAGGAAGCTCAAAATATTCAATGCGACGTGTATAAAAGACGGCCGTGTTTTTCCGAGTATTGGAGTTCAAATCCGATACTGGACAGTGTCTGATTCGAGAGTCTTGGTCATTGACGTTGTTTCATTGAACAGATTAAATGCGGTGAGGATACTCTATATCCATATACTATGACGGACATGGTCAACAGATGCCAAGAGGATACTCTATATCCGGAAACGTTGTCAACATTACCTTCAATCCCTGACTTAGTGACCATCATGGACTGTTGTTAGTATATAATATACATTCGGGAGATTGATTCTCTATTATAACCAATACATAAACTGATCCCTGACTTAGTGACCATCATGGACTGTTGTTAGTATATAATATACATTCGGGAGATTGATTCTCTCTTATAACCAATACATAAACTGATCCCTGACTTAGTGACCATCATGGACTGTTGTTAGTATATAATATACATTCGGGAGATTGATTCTCTCTTATAACCAATACATAAACTGATCCCTGACTTAGTGACCATCATGGACTGTTGTTAGTATATAATATACATTCGGGAGATTGATTCTCTCTTATAACCAATACATAAACTGATCCCTGACTTAGTGACCATCATGGACAGTTGTTAATATATAATATACATTCGGGAGATTGATTCTCTCTTATAACCAATACATAAACTGATCCCTGACTTAGTGACCATCATGGACTGTTGTTAGTATATAATATACATTCGGGAGATTGTTTCTCTATTATAACCAATACATAAACTGATCCCTGACTTAGTGACCATCATGGACTGTTGTTAGTATATAATATACATTCGGGAGATTGATTCTCTCTTATAACCAATACATAAACTGATCCCTGACTTAGTGACCATCATGGACTGTTGTTAGTATATAATATACATTCGGGAGATTGATTCTCTCTTATAACCAATACATAAACTGATCCCTGACTTAGTGACCATCATGGACTGTTGTTAGTATATAATATACATTCGGGAGATTGATTCTCTCTTATAACCAATACATAAATTGATCCCTGACTTAGTGACCATCATGGACTGTTGTTAGTATATAATATACATTCGGGAGATTGATTCTCTCTTATAACCAATACATAAACTGATCCCTGACTTAGTGACCATCATGGACTGTTGTTAGTATATAATATACATTCGGGAGATTGATTCTCTATTATAATCAATACATAAACTGATCCCTGACTTAGTGACCATCATGGACTGTTGTTAGTATATAATATACATTCGGGAGATTGATTCTCTATTATAATCAATACATAAACTGATCCCTGACTTAGTGACCATCATGGACTGTTGTTAGTATATAATATACATTCGGGAGATTGATTCTCTATTATAATCAATACATAAACTGATCCCTGCACTTTATCTATAAATTATGACGAATTTTACCAACATCTTGTAGTGCCATATATTCTATTCCTTCCTCTGATTTCTATATCCCTGTTTACCTTCCCCTCCAATGTTCAGATGTATGGAATTGGTATTTATGTCAGCGAACATCTGCCTCTAGCTAAGGTGATTCCATTTGAATCGCTAGTCCATTCCTATATGTGTCTCCGTCTTTCTCTATTAAGCCCAGCCAGCTTTCTTTTCTTTCTCTACCGCTCCCCTTCATCTCCTGATTGTGCCGTACTTGACAGCAGCTCGAACAATATAGACAAGGCCATTTCCTCTCATTCATTTGCTCATATATTTGTGTTTGGAGACTTTAATGCCCACCACATCAAGAGGTTGAAAGACTGCCACAGATCTTGCTGGTGTCCATACCATGAACTTTTCAATCACTCAATTTTCTTACACAAGTGGTGGATTACCCTACGCGTTTCTCCAATAAGCTTAATGGAACTGACTCACTGCTAGATCTCTGCTTCAATTCTATCCCTGACTCTTGCCATGTTATGCAGCTTTCCCCGTTTGGTAAACCTGATCATGCTGTGGTTTCCATTGATATCTCTTTCCACTCCCTTTCCCCCTCGGAAACCTCAGACCAGCAGAATATCTTACTGCTACCAAAGAGCAGACTGGAAGTCGTTCCGCGATTTCCTGTGTGACGTCAACTAGAACAAGGTTTGTAGTCTCCCCGTTTAAGACTGTGCGCCCAAAGTCTCCTTTTGGGTTAAAGCTGGTATCAATGCTTTCATCCCAGTCAGGAAGTTACGACTTAAACCCCATTCGTCCTCCTGGTTCACCCCTGCTTGGTCGGCCGTTATTGCCCTCAGGAATCTCTTCTCCCGGTTTTATTAGAGCCACGCCTCAGACCATAATAAGCACCTTTTTATCTCTGTGCAAGAAGATCCTAAATGATGCTAAGCTGTTGTTTGCGGAAAGAATGAAGCAGCGTATAGCATCTCGCAAGATCAGCTCTGTAAAAAGGTGTTAAATAACAGCAAGTCCTCAATCCTCCCATTAATTTATAAATTTGAGGTCTTCACATCTTCAGTGTACAAGGCCAAATACTTAGCTCGCAGATTCTCTACCAACTCAACATTTGATTCGTCTGGGGTATCCGCACTTGATTTCCCATCTAGAACTGACTTTCAATCATTGTCCTGAAGAAAATACTGAACTCTCATCTGTCCTCACTAAACTCTACAACTACTGCCTCTCTGCTTCTTGCTTTCCTGCCTGCTGGAAGTCCTCCTCTGTGGTTCCTGTATTTAAGGACTCTGCAGAACCCTCTGACCTATCTATCTCATCCTTATTAAAAATTGTTCAATTTTTTGTAGTAGTTGAAGCATATATTATTTCCTGTTCGGTATCGGTATGTTTTTTAGAGAGTGTAATATTTTAAATTCCTTCATTGTTGTTTCTTTGCTTAGCGTTCAGTAAGTGTGTCTTTCGTTAAAATACACTTTTGTTTTTTGCGTTTTTTGAGATTAAACATTAAAAAAGATATTTGCGACTTGTTGAGAACAGCCACTCAAGCAAACCAGTGGAAAAAAGTGACTGCATTTCTTGGTTCCAAAAGAATTAAATGCAAAAGTAAATACACATTAATCAAATATGATATGAAAAACCTTTACCCATCAATATCCGAGAAAGGTTTACTGAAAGCATTTAATTTTGCTAAAATGTACATAAAAATACCATCAGATCATATTGACATAATATTACATTGCCGAAAATTTATACTTTTCCACAAAGGTATAGCATGGATCAAGAAATCCAACAACGGAGCATTCGATGTACCACAAGGATCGTATGATGGAGCAGAAATTTCAGAATTGATGGGAATATACATTTTAAACAAAATAAACAAAATAATCCATATTGACAACCACGTATTATATAGAGATGACGGATTAATAATAGCACCAGACAACAAAGGAATGAATGATAAAATAATGAAACAGCTTTTTAAATTATTCAAAGAACTAGATTTTGATATTACGGTGGACTCAAATAATAAAGTGGTACAATATTTAGATGTAGAACTTAATTTACAAACTAGAAATGTCTCGTCATACATGAAAACAAACACTAAGTTACCATACATAAATACAAAGTCTAATCATCCAAATAATATAATTAAACACATTTACAAAGAATAGAACACAGACTATCTAATAATTCATCAAACAAATCAATATTTAATGAAAAGAAAAATATATATGAGGATGCACTAAGAAATTCTGGCCATAAAAAGATTTTACAATATAATTCTTAACCAAACAGACAAATCGAAAACAATAGAAAACGAAACATTATCTGATTCAACCCACCATTTAATTTAGAAGTAAAGACCAAAATATGACATATATTTTTTAAACTAATAGATAAGCACTTTCCAAAAGAATCAGAATTAAACAAAATTTTCAACAGAAACACAATCAAACTAAGTTATAGTTGCACTAATAATTTAGATAGTTTCATAAAAAACAAAACGCCAAAAACTTAAATAGCATCGTACAAAACCAAACCACCAACAAAGAATGCAACTGCAGGGACAAAAATAAATGTCCACTTCAAGGTCTCTGCAACACAAAAGAAATAATTTATAAGGCAGAGGTACATGACCCAGATGGCCAAAACAAAATATATTTGGGCTCAACCAAGACACCTTTAAGACCAGTTGGTCCAACCACAGATCTAAATTTAAAATAGAAAAATTACAAAAAACAATTCAAAATTGGTTAAACACGTCTGGAAATTGAAATCAAAATATGAGAAAGACCCAGGCATAACGTGGAGCATTGCAAAAACAGCCAAGCCTTACAACGGTGGACAGATATGTAGACTGTGCCAAGAAGAAAAATTAGAAATCATGATATACCCAAATAAAGACGAACTGTTAAATGAAAGAACAGAAATTATGACTAAATGCACCAACGCAAAGAAATACCTCGTAGGTTCATAAAACAATGGATGAAAACGTCATAATTCGTTTGAATTTAAACAATGCCCGTTCATAAATTCTCTGACACGTGAACGTTCAAATAAAACATCGTTACAAGAGCGTTCTTGAAAAGAAAAACGGTAAAAGGTAAAATCAGTTATTAAAAATCGCCTGAAGACAACACTCATGGTAGAAACCTGGCTAGTAAAATAACTCGTTTAAAAATGGAAAAATATTCAAAAGTTCTACAATATAATTGGATAGAACACTTTTTAATACAAATGTGTACTGGTCTAACCCTATTAGGACCAAAAACTAAGTATTAAACAATCAATATATATAGTCATCTGCAGACAGATCTGTTTTGCTGTATCACAGCTCATCAGTACGGTTAGACATCCGATTGCTTTTTACCCAGGATTGTAACCCGACCGAATTGGCGTCAGTCGACGATTCTACCTCTGAGCTATGGGCGCTCGGCAGAAGGAGGCAGACCTTTTAGCGTGTATATTATCATTATACATGGCCAATAGCTGAGAGTGTTCTAATTCATTGCTGAATAAACGATTCGTATATATATATATATATATATATATATATATATATATATATAATTACAAAGTGTTTACCTCTTTAATAGAGCAGATTCATGCCGAATTTGAAGTTTCGTTAGCGCACCGATATGATGCTCTCACTCGTCAGGGCTGTTTGTTGTTAAGTTACGGTTTTTTCTTCTTTATACAAAGTATGGCGTCATATTGGAAGAATAGTCTTGTACTTGGTTAGTTATTCTTTTTCTTCTTTTTTATGATTGGTTGATTTTCTTTATTTTTCTTCTTTATTTCGAAGTTTGATTTATTTTTAGTTTTAGTGTAAGCGTGAATGGTTGTTTTTTTTAGTTGGGATGAACCCTTTCGTTTTGGTGACCTCGGTTCGACCTTTTTCTTAGTGTGTTAGTATATTTTGCCGCCTGAAGGTTTATTTTTTTTCTATATTTTTGTTTATGGTTCGGTTTATTGCATTTGTGTTTGTAAGCATTATGTGTGTGTTTTTTATATTAGTTTTTATTTTATTTAATTATTTATTTATTTTAATTTGATTTTTTGTTTATTGGTTGTTGCATTATATTTTTGTCATGACTGGGGGTTTTGTACGTACTTATATTATTATACTCGTATTATTTTTATGTTTTGTTATTAAATTTTTGATTTTTTAATTTTTATTTTTTTATTCTTTTATTTATATTGTGTATTGGGCGTTATTTATTTTGGTTCGTTGTAGCAAAGTAGGTATTTATTCGCATGTCTGCTTTTTATCATTATCACTTTTTAGTTTTGTGGTTGATACCGACCGAGCAAAAGCGATGGACCGGATGTTTGCTCTCTCACGACAAAAAGGCAAATGACCAAAAGTCGTCGTTGCGCATCCGAGTTCGCGCAGATGTTCCGGTTGAAAAATAAAAAATAAACAAATATTAAATTTCCATTTCGCGAGCTTACGCGAATTTTATTTATCAGCAAATGGGAAACCCGGAATTAGATACAAGTGTGAAATCCCAAACGATCTGCTGTGATCCAAAAAGCAGATATAAAAAGCAGATACAGACAGACCCCAGCAAGCAGACCTTGAGAAAAAGAGTGTAATCAATATCCGCTTGCCTTTTTCCTTCTCCCCTGTCTCAAAACTACTTACTGACCTAAGGAGCCACTACATCAAAGACATTCCTCACTTACACGCTTCCCACATTCCTAAGCATTAAATCTCTTTCAGCTTATTATTTGCCATGAACATTTAAACCTCCGTTGGACCTACATTCAAGTATTACTTTAATTGTAAAAACATTAATTGATATGTGTATATATAAAAATCTTATTGTTCAACTCAATTTGCTTTTCTTGATTTTATAATCATTTTATGATTTATAGTGGGCTATCTACCACGAGGCCAAATTCCGTTAACTTACAACAGTATAAAATATCCCTTCTCTAGAACGGAATCCCACTACAACTGGAAAAAGAATAGATAAGCAACCCACTATAGTTTAAAATTCTGCTTTTTCTCATTCTGCTTTTTCTCATTATCACTTTATAGTTTAAAAAATTTACTTTGGTTTTTAAAACTAATTATTGCTAGTTTTTCTTCTCGGCATAATTTACAACTTTTGCTATTACTGTTTTATGATGGTGTTTTTTTTTTATTTGACTATTTTCTATTTGATTTTTTGGTAATGTACACTACCGGCCATAATTATTAGGCCACCCCAGTGTTCTAAAAAATGATGTATTTCATACTATTTTTTGAGTATTTATTGCCAAGTGAATAATTGTAAATGAACATAGAATGGTTCCTTTTGTTAATATTGCACAATAACATGTGCATCAAATGAATTTATAAATATTTAATAATTACCTATATTGCAGTTTTCTCAATGAAAGAATGAAAAAGAAAAAAATTGGGGTGATTTGGACGAGTTCATTTTTGTTTCCTTGCTTTGTAAAATTTTGCAAAGTAATAATAACAAAAGAACCCTTCTATTTTCATTTGGCAATAAATACTAAAAATAGTATGAAATACATAATTTCTTTTAAAAAACTGGGGTTGCCTAATAATTATGGCTAGTAGTGTATGTTGATAACGTTGTGTTATTTTTGTATTTTTCTGTGTTGAATGATGTTTTGTGATTATTGAGTCTTTTTTTAAACGATGTTTCTGTTACGAAACAACAGAGACAAATGCATTTCACAATTCATAAAGACGCAAAATATTGCTTCTCCTAATAGACTAAACTATCGCACTCCACCCGCGTCTATTGAACAGGTGAAGAGGCTCATCCTTTGTTTCCTGTTTAGGATGTGGTTTCCGGTTTTTCTCTTTTCCAATCTTTTCACTCTTTTTATTTTATTTTATTTTTTTTTCAATTGTAGTAGATAGACTAAACTATCGCCCGGTTCACACACCACCCGCGTCTATTGAACAGGTGAAGAGGCTCATCCCTTGTTTCCTGTTTAGGATGTGGCTTCCGGTTTTTCTCTTTTCCAATCTTTTCACTCTTACGTAGCCCACTGCGCATCAGTGGCGTTTGCGCCTTGCTTGGGGTGATATGATTAAAAAAAAAATGCCTTCACCGTCTTGAAAAGAAATTTCTTTTGGCATCTTGATATTGCTAAGTGATATTGTAGCCTACGGTGTATGTTATTTGTGCGTCGGGAGTCACCAGTGTAGCGTGGGGAGCTGGTTAATTTTTTGTTTGATTCGGCCTTACTGACCCCCCCCCCCAGCTTATAGGATTTATGCAGAGTTATAATCATCAGATTTACCAGAAAGTTGGTATGTGTGGATTAGCGTAGAAGATTTTTGGTTGGTTGTTTTGTTTTTATGGCAAATCAATCTCAGCGTGTCATTTATTGCCAACTATTTTTTTTTAATTTATTGCTGGTAATACCTTTTTCTTTCAACAATTTATTGTTGTTCATATAAGTTTTGTGTCTAGTATCAAGATTCATTGGGATTTGTTCTTAAGAGCAGGATCTCCAGGTTATTTAACCCATAACTGGAGGAAAGGGACGGATTAATACCTTTCCCAAGGGTACCAGTGCTTAAGTGAATGCAGGGCATTCAACTGGAATTCGAACTCGGCTCACCGATTTCTCTTTCCGAGCCGATATCCACTGCACCACAACGCACATCCGTCACTATACGCTTACAGCACCTGGTATCCCGAAACGGTCACCCATCTAAGTTCTGACCAGGCTCAACGTTGCTTAACTTGGTGATTGAGCGATAACCGGTGTATTCAACGTGATTGGCCGTAAGCTAGTGTAGAAGAGTGGAATAATAAAACATAAATTTTGTATGCTAAAATAGAAATTTATTAAAAGAAGGAATCAAAAGAATTCGTCGAAGTTAATATCCAATTAGAATCTTAAGAACATCAAGAGTTCGTACAAAATGTTCGTAGAATTAATTGTTGAAAGAGATAAGGAGAAAGAGAAAGAGGACAATGCCCGGGTCGCTTGAAGTTACATTTTAGTGTTGTCTTTCTCGCTGCTTCCATTTATTTGACTTGACTGACGTTGATGAAGTCTTTTTCTTGTAATCTAGATATTTTTGCACTTACACGTGAAGTCCTTTTGGTCTTGCAAGTCGCGGAGTCCTTTTGGTCTTGCAAGTCGCGGAGTCCTTTTGGTCTTGCAAGTCGCAAAGTCTTTTTGGTCTTGCAAGTCGCGGAGTCCTTTTGGTCTTGCAAGTCGCAAAGTCCTTTTGGTCTTGCAAGTCGCGGAGTCCTTTTGGTCTTGCAAGTCGCGGAGTCCTTTTGGTCTTGCAAGTCGCGGAGTCCTTTTGGTCTTGCAAGTCGCTCCCATTTATATAAAAAAGCATTTTAAAACCTACTTGCGAAATCTGGTTTCGACTTTTTCTTTAATAAAAATGATCAATCCTATTTTTTGCGAAAAACAAAATGGGATTTCACACATCGTTGTGAATTTTTGTAAAAGTGAAAAAGAAAGTTGATTTTAATTAATTTCTTACCCTCTACAATATTCTTGGTGCAAATAAGGAGATGTCCTCTTCAAGAGTAATCGTATTCCAGTTACTCGGTTATTTGAGTGAGATTTGATAATGATATATTTTTCTATTTTCCTTTTTCTTTTTCACCTTCTTGTCTCTCGTTTTCGCATCATTTTCGATTCGCTTCATATTAATCTTATTCTGATTATGATTTTATATCTATCATAATATACTGATCAATATATCAATTAAGTTTTAGTAAAGCATCAACAGATCCATAGCCGATTGATGGAAAAAGCATCTTATTAAAAAGAAATCCTCAGCATAATCTCGATTTTTGTCAAGTCACTTAATTAAATGAGGTATATTAATCAATAAGACAAATTGATATGAGAAAGATATTAGTCTGGTTTCATTGGCCTATCGTCGGTATCTTCTCTAGTGGGTTATCTGTTACAGTGAAGTGTATTTGTGTGTTGAAACAGTTTTGAAACAGTTGAACGTTCACGTGGCAGAGAATTAACGAATTAACGAAATTTCCATCCATGAAAACGTCATAATTCTTGTAACGGTGTTTTATTTGAACGTTCAAACAAAACACCGTTACAAGAACGTTCTTAAAAAGAAAAACGGTAAAAGGTAAAATCAGTAATTAAAAATCGCCTTAAGAAACCACTCATGGTGGAAACCAAGGTAGAGAAGTAACTCGTTTAAAAATGAAATATATATATATATATATATATATATATATATATATATATATATATATATATAAGGAGAGGCAAGCATAATACGATCTCTTGACGTGGTGAAGGGACGTGTTAATTATGTTCGTATTTTCTCTACTCTCGATTGCTTTCTTGTGTCGTCCTTTTATTTCGTTTTCGGGGTTCCAAATAAGTCATTTGGGAATTCACACCCGGATTTAATTCTGGGCTTCCCATTAGACAATAAACAAAATTCACGTCGGCTCGCGAAAAGGGTTCATAAAAGGAATTTGATATTTATTTATTTTTGGTTTTCCACCGGAACCTCTGCGTGGAGCCCAGATGCGCAAAGACCAGTTTTGGTCATTTGCTATCTGGACCTCTGAGGGTAAACATCCAGTCCCTCACTTTCACGGCATCACCACACTTCTATACAGTGAAAATATCAGCAAAAAAATTCAGCAAATGATAACTTATCCGAATACAAATATTTTGATACAGTCTCGTCTGGTATATATATATAAAAACAGTTTATAATGAAATGATTTCTGTAGATGACAGAAAAAATCTTTTAGATAATAAAAAAAAGTAAACGAAACAAAAAACGACCCAGTCATTCCAAAGATTTTAGTGTGACAGTCATTAACGTGCGCATGCGTCCGATGGCATAAATACGCGCATGCGTTGAGCTACACAATGCAGTCATTTATTTGACTCGTACAGGTAGGCACGCATTTCTTTATGAAAACTTGTGTGTCTTCGCAAAATAAGGCAAATATACGAACAATGACAGCAAAAAATAAACAGAAGAAAAGAAAGGCATTAAAAAAAGTAAAGAAAAATACCACCAATCTTTTGTTCATTTCCGACCGCCAAAAATGGTCACGTGATTAATTCATGAAATCAGCACGTTTCAAGCTTTACCTCTTTACCTAACAAAGGAAGAATTCGTTATATATATATATATATATATATAAATATATTTTAAATTGTGTGTATTTAGGCAGCATTTTTTCATTGATGCATGTTTCATTAAATAATATAGACAAGTTTCGTCGAATTATTTTATGTAAATCTTTTTTCATATCGTCTGATAAGCTTAATAGCATTATCGTTGAAAGAGGAAAGAAAATCACAATATTGATACATGTTTTTATTTAATCTTTTCTGAGCTTTCGGCTTACATCTGCCATTATCAAAGATGAAAATAGTGTTGGTTGTAATGGGCAGTTCACGGACAAACGACAGTAGGAGTTGTCTATTTTCTTTGTGTGGAGCATTGGCGAACACGTGATAATGGCTCAGAAAGGATTAAATAAAAATATGTATCAATATTGTGATTTTTTCTTCTTTCAACGATAATGCTTTTAAACTTATCAGACGATATGAAAAAAATTTACATAAAATCAATTGATAAAACTTGTCTATATTATTTACTGAAACATTCATTAATATATATATATATATATATATATATGTATATATTATTTAATGAAACATTCATTAATATATATATATATATATATATATATATATATATATATATATAGTTTGATTAAAGGGGGTTAACTGTTAAATGCATCCACACTAATAAATACCGATGGATGAAAACGTCATAATTCGTTTGAATTTAAACAATGCGCGTTCATAAATTCCCTGCCACGTGAACGTTCAAATAAAACATCGTTACAAGAGCGTTCTTAAAAAGGAAAACGGTAAAAGGTAAAATCAGTCATTAAAAATCGCCTGAAGACACCACTCATGTAAAAACCGGGATAGCGAAATAACTCGTTTAAAGATGAAAAAAAAAACAAAACAAAACAAAACAATATATATATATATATATATATATATATATATATGTATTGTAACTAAGTTGTTGAACTCGTAGGTTTATTTACCTTTTTGTTCATGCATTTACTTTTATAAAGAGTGCTCGATACAAATGTAGAGCGTTATACTGTAATGGTTGTTACAATGTTTTTAAATTCATAGTATCACTACACAAAAAATTTGCTCATTGTTCGAAGCCAGCCCATTATGTTTTGGCTTCATCCTCAGGTAATTTTTTTAGAAATAAGTATTATCCAGTTGAAAAGACCGTTTTTTTTTGTGTTGGATTTGTTATTTTCGGGTGTAAGAGGGGTTGGTCTGTATTTTGAGTTCCGTTGACCTTTTTACTGGTGTTGGGGTTAAGTGTTTGTTTTTGGCAGAGTTCATGATAGGTTTAATCTATTAATCTTGAAAGGGCTGGTGCTAATGGCGCCTTTGGTTTAGGGGTTGATAGGTGTTTTGTTTTGGGGTTGGTTTCTCCTTAATTTAATGTATGTTATTTTGTATTGGGGTGTGTGCTTTTTTTTGTTTTTTTACTCTCCTGCTTTCTATAAAATATATTTTCCACAAAATATATCTTTCACAAAAAATATATATATATATATTTGTATTTATATATATTTGTAACATACAACGTCTGTTAGCACGTGCAATACCCTGTCTTCATCAGGGGTGATGTCACGGTTTCAGTGGCTATGGCGGGACCGCCACCCCTGGCGCCACCAGCAGCGTTTGCCACCAGGCAGAGTATGAAGATAAACTTGTAGATTGTCCCTCTTGTATATTCTCATAAAGAAATAAATAAAACGATCGTTCCTCTTTGCAGTTTGTATCGGCAATGAAATTTCCTGAACTCGTTTGCCGTTATTAACGCCCTCGTGAAGGAAGAAAAAAAATGTTATAGACGACCACACAAATATCTCATTTGCGCATATTAGATCGTGATGTTGCGCGAATTTTGTTTGCTTGTTGTTTTGATCTCGACCAAATCCGACTTGACGCGTGCTGTACCGTTGTTCGAGTGCGGTGCAAAGCAATTTTTAAACCACGGCCAGTGATGCCTATTTTAGAAAGGAAAGAAATGACTGAATGTCCCAGAAACCCGCGCCACCCAACCTCAATAGGCATCACGTCACACCCCAACCATTGTCGACACATTCGGCACTCAGTAACTCGTATCGGTTTTTCTTTAGCTCGTGCTCCTCTACCCTGTTCTTTTCCCAAGGGACTGTTAAATCTATTAGGAAGACAGTCTTTTTTGAGTCTGACCACAATACGATGTCGGGGCGCTTGTTTGTCTGTGCGATGTGTATTAGAAATTTTAGAGACGTCCTTAGGTCTACTGAAACCTGCCAATCACTGGCTTCGCTCAGTAGCTTTATATTCGGGGCTGTTTGTTTTTTTCTTTGCAGGGTATTCGCCCTCCTTATGAAATCTGAACTTAGTCTCCTTGGCTGCCACAAGCTGTTGGTCTCACATTGTGTTCTGATTAACTCCTTGGTCACCTCTAATACCTTGTTGTGTCGCCACGTATACATCTGGAGCGATTGTGGACAAGCAGAAAGCACATGACACAATGTACCTCGGTCCTTTTTACAGAAAAAACACAGATCTGTATCTATGTATCCCCACATTTTGAGGTTTGTTTCATTTGGGAGAATGTCGTATGTAGATCGAAGAAGAAAAGATATCGTCAATGGCTCCATCGCGATTAACGAGTTCCAAGAAAGTTTAATCGGTTCGATATCATTCCAGGTTGTCCACTTGCACTGTTTAGCTTGAGTAACAGCAGTGGCTATTCTTTACTCCTCTTCGAACATTTTAACTTCTTCCATTACCATGCGCCTCTTTCCCTTTGGTTTCTCCTTGGAGAAGAACTTGTGCGTTGTGTTTCCAAGTCAAACCCGATCATTTTGAGTCGCACCCATGATATCTCTGACTCGTAGGCTGGTTTCCGCTTCTTGGGTTGCCTCTGCAGCGGACCACTTGGTACCAGATTTAATCTCTGGATGCACTCTCTTAATACAATCCCTCATCATCATGTGTAGGCGTATCTTTCCAACCTTGAATTCCTCCACTAATGAGTGTATAGGGAGCTACAGATGTCCGAAAAACAAGGAGGAACTCCAAGCCACTTACGCAAGTATTTATTGATCACTTGCTCAATGCACTCAGTACGAGAAAGTGCAATTTCATACAACTGCAAAGGCCACAAAAGGCGTGGTAATAGGCCATGTTGGTAAAACCACACTTTCATTTTGCCGGGAAGATAGGTTCTATCGATCGAAATTAGACCCTTAAAGTTGCTTTCTGTAACTCTGTACACCGATGTCGATCAGAGGGATTTCATACATCCGCCCGAGGCTTTTCACTGGCATTTCCTTTACTGTTGGTATTGTTTTATCACCAATTCTGAAGTGAATTCCCTTGACAGACCCTCGAACTAATGACAGGCTTCGACTTTTTTCGGGCTTTGCCTTCATTCTTGCCCATGTGAAGAGATCAGGATATTTTTGTAATAGTTCATTGGCAGCAATTTTAGAAGGGACGAGAATGGTGATATCATCCATAAAAGCCCTAGAAGGGGGAAGCACCAGTTGTTCATTAGTCATCACTCCCACGGCTGTGCTTGATGCGCCTTGTAAAATTAACTCCATGAGCAGAACGAAAAGAAGCGGGGAAATTACAGAGCCAATCTCAAGTGGTTGCCATTTGGTAGTGTAACCATTGACGGTGAATTTCATAAAAACTGAGTTAAAATACTTTATTATGATTTCCCTTATCTTGCTAGGGAAGTTGAAAAACTCAAGGGCCATTCCTATCAACTTATGAGGGACTGACCCAAATGCATTGGCAAGATCAAGCCATAATACCTGGAGGTCTGTTTTATATCATCTGTGCATGCTCCAGACAACCAGGGAAACCAGGTATCCCAGCTTTCTGAACAGATGTGTTTATGTATTTGTTTTCTAGAAGAAAATATGTCATTCGACGAGCGATGACTACAAAAAACATTTTCCCCTCTGCATTCAGGAGGGATATGGGGCGAAACTTGGAAATGCCTTTCGAGTTCATTTCTTTAGGTATCCAAATGCCATCAGCCAAACACCATTCCTGCGGTACAATATCCTGCTTCCAGATCCGCTGGAGTAGGCTAGTGAGTTTCCTGAGAACGCCTGGGCAGTTTTTATATAATTTATATGATATCCCATTAATTCCGGGGCCACAGCGTTCAGGATTCCATCGTTGAGCGACAGTACCCTTGAGAAATCCTAAGTAAACCAAGAATCCAGTGGTCCAAAGGTAACCAGAAGCCTATGTATACAAACCTGATAAAGAGCTTTCTTTTATCCTTAATACCAATCTTAAGGGTCCCATAGTGCAAGAGATCAGTTCATTTTGTAGAATGATAAACGACGTTTGCTTTGAGTGGTTTGGACCGGAAATGGAGGAGAAAGGGAAAAAAGGAGGAAAAACGACCAAACCGACGACAAGTTCAGAAAGGAAAATTACGAGCAGAACAAAGGTTACTGAAGCGCCGTTTTAAAGAAGCTTCAATTCATGAAAGGGTAGGACTTCAGGAACTCATGGATTATATCAGAAGGAAGATTCTAGTGATATCCAGAGCTGAGAATCAAAGGAAACAGCTGAGGAAAAAGGCGCAGTCTCGGAGATCTTTCTTTAAAAATCCGCATGCTTTTGCTAAGAAACTTTTCGTGGAAGCAAAGAGCGGCAGACTTGATGCCCATCAAGAGGAGTTGGAGAAGAACTTGCAGATGACGTACTCAGATAAGATGCGAGACATACCAATTCCTCTTATGAATAGTTTACCAAGGCCTTGAGATCCAACAGTTATGTTTGATGATAGTGGAATAAAAGTAAGTTAAGTTCGGGATTTTGTCCGAAAGCGCTTTTTAAACCACGGCCAGTGATGCCTATTTTAGAAAGGAAAGAAATAACTGAATGTCCCAGAAACCCACGACACCCAACCACAATAGGCATCACGTTACACCTCCAACCATTGTTGACACATTCGGCACGCAGTGACTCGTATCGGTTTTTCTTTAGCTCGTGCGCCTGTATGTATATATATATATATATATATATATATATATATATATATATAGTTACTTGCCGATCTACAGCTGGCTACTGTAGAGCATTTGTTAGCAAGTTGATGTTACAAGCTGTTGCCATGTGTTTAATGCTTACAACTGATTGCTTACAGTTTTCAGTCTCAGCTAAATCTATTAAACATCTACGTGTAGATATATCTAAATCTAAGTTTCCTTGACATAGAACGATGGATAGAAAGCCTTTACATTAATTTCAATCCTCACTTGTGCTCTGCTATTTTGAGCTGTTTCACGTTATGTCAGTCTGAAAATACAGGGTAACCCCCTCAACATCATACGAAATTCAATAGACCTCATGTTGAACAATAACATATTTATTTATCAAAATTCGAACAAGATATTCAAAGTGATGTAGATTTTATAACCGATTTCACAAAGCTTCATGAATGTTCTCTATGCACACCACCTGTAATACAACACATAACAAGTCGGTTTCTAGCTCCTACCCAACACGCTGTAGCTTGTCTTGCATTGCATTATCCGGTGCCTAAGTGAGTCTCTCCTTGAGTTTCAAAGTTTAATATTGCTTTTTCACGTCATTTCAAACATACGCACCGTAATGGGGGTGCTAGAGAGTGTCGTCAGTGATGTCATCGCGAGGATCACTAGGGGGTTTCGGGTCTTTCGACATCATACTCCCCTCACATCGCCGACCCGACCAGAGATGATCAGTTTCTGGTCCCCCCTCGATAAGCGCTTTCAGACACTGGAAAAATTACGTTTAGGCCCGGTACGAAATCTTGCAAATGCTTCTGATTGGCGATAGTCAGAGCCACTTTCCATTTAGAGGCGAACCGTACATGAGCTCGTCTGAAACATTAATTTAAACTTATTTATGCATTTTATCTTATTTACGAGTACTAATAAAATGACGAGAAATCAGAAATGCAAAATTTCGGGGAATTTTAACTAACAATTTGTTTTGAAATCCAGGCACTCTCTCTTTTGATCCATAACCAATTAACTGTTCTTTCCGCTGTTTCGGTTATAGACTTGAGTGCTTTCCTTTTTTTTACTCCCACTATCCCAACAGTACTAATATATCGGTATATACAGGGTGCCCACCAAAAAAACTGACATCATTTAAAATGTGAATATCTGATAAACATATCTCAGGGAAATTAAATTACATAACTTCATGTTGAACAATAACATATTTATTTATCAAAATTCGAACAAGATATTCAAAGGGATGTAGATTTTATAAACAATTTCTCAAAGCTTCACAAATGTTCAATATGCACACCACCTGTGACTTTGCACATGTCAGGTAGTCCAGCTCCCTGATTCATAATTAAACTTCTCTAGACACAATTTGTGACACATTCTCCGACGCAAACACACCATAGTATTTCTTGCACGAAAACAACACATTTTTACTTACCATTCCAATTACATCCACCATAATTTTAAAAAAATCATTTCACCCCAAGCAAGGCAATTTTACTACTACTGGTGCGCAGTGGGGGGGGGGTTACAAAGGAGGAAAGTGATGAGTACGAGGAACAGGAAATAGGGGCTGTCAGGAAGTGGGTAAGAGAAGGATGAGAATACTGGTGTGATGAGAATGAAATGAACAGGGAAAAGAGCATGAGGGAAAGGATGCGAGAGAGGAAGAGGAGATGACTATTAACTTTACATTTAAATTCTTGGAGATTGTAGCAGTCGGGGAAGCAAGTATACGGAAGGGAATTCCACAGGCGGGAACTGCGAGAAAAAAGCTATTAGAGTAAAGGTTACATCTGATTGGTTTGATTGTAAAAGGGTGGGACCTAGTTGCTAGTCTAGTAGCTCGTGTCAACTCACGAAGGAGGCACCAGTGAGATATGTTTATCGTAGCAGAATCTTCATGAATGTATTTGTAGAAGAGACATAAGGAAGCCACATTACGCCAGTGAGAAAGTGACTGTATCTGAGCTGCCAAGTCGGTATCGATCACATTACAGATTCTCCGTTAGATTTTATCAAGAACCCCCAGGCTAATAGCAGGGGCGCCTGACCAGATGTGGCAGCAGTATTCAATACACGGGCGGATGGTAGATTTATATATGTGCAGGATGGATTCAGACGGGAAAAACTTCCTGGCCCTACGCAGTGAACCGACCTTCTTAGCAGCGGATTTAGCTACTCATTCCACTTGAAGTCTGCTGAGAGAGTTAATCCGAGGAGGCGCAGTGTTTTGTTTTCAGGGAGACTAGCCTGATCCATGCTAATGGCGGTGGGTAGGAGTGATTGTCTATTATGGTTAACAGATAGTAGCTTCCTTTTGGAAGCATTAAAATTCACGAGCCATTTCTTACGACAGTCCACCAGAAATTGGAGGACCTCTTCAAGGTTCGTTTTGTCAGCCTTAGCAGATTTTTGATCAAGGCGAGAGTAAACGGTGGTGTCTTCAGCGTAGATACCTACTTGAGATCTGATTACATCGAGGAGATCTTTAATGAACACCAGAAAAAGTGTAGGACCTAGAATAGAGACTTGAGGAATATCCGCGTTTGTATGATAATATCGGGAGGAATGCCCGTTCAATACTATCTTCATTGTGCGATTTGAAAGGAATGACTGGATTAGGTCAAACAATCGTAGCTTGCGTAGAAGGCCAGCATACCAGACGTTTTCAAACGCTTTGGAGATAAGAATTTTCATTAAGTCTTAAATAGTCCCCATATGTACAATTTTTGCCTGTAGGTGGAGGGGAATAAACAACTGCTTAAAAATCTAAACCTTAATGAGTATATACGACTAGCAGTAGAGCCCAGCGTTGCTCGGGTGTAATGAAGACATATATATATATATATATATATATATATATATATATTATCGATTTTCTGCACTATTGAAACTTCTGAATATCGTTTCTTATGTCTTTGTCTACGAGTGTACGAAATTTGATTAAAATCGGACCACTCCTTCTATAAGCCGATTTTTACGATTATCGATTATCTATATTTATCGGAGGTACCTCGACACAAAACCTAGCTAGGAACACTCGCAGACGCTTGTAGTACAACTGTGTAACTTCTCAAGAAAATTGGTTCAGTCGTTTCGGAGTCTATCGGTAACGGACACACACACACACACACACACATACACACACACACACACATACACACACAGAGTTCCATTTATAAATAAGTCTAGATAAAAGCAAGGAACTCAGTGAAACAGTGCTAGTAATACCCCACACCATACTTCCCTTTCTGTCCTCGGGCAGAGTGCAGCTCGGTTTTATCTCTATCCAAGGACATGCAACTGCGAAGAATTATACTAAGAGGTGCCCGGTTCCGGGGAACATTGTCCCGAGGCACCAACCCATTTCATAAAAGGGGTAGATCAGTGGTCACCACCGAGGCCAGTGCGTCATATCTGATGGAGTGCTCCTGCTATTCATCACGAGGTTTTTGAAGAAATCCAAACGAGGATCTGCAATGTAATCGATCCTGACTTCACAGCCCACTTTGATTTACTTTCTCACCGAAGTGATGTGGCTTCCCTCTGTCTTTTCTACTAATATTTTCATGACAACTGCTCTGACGATCTTTTTCTCTTGTGCTGCGTCCACATGAATTTGAGCATGCTACTAGATTGGCATCTAGGTCCCACCATTTTACAGTTGAAATAGTTAAATATAATCGCCTTTTCTTTTTCCACATTAGCCGTTTGTGGAACTTCCTTTCCTCCATGCTTGCTTCCCTGATAGCTTCCATCACCAAAAGTTTAAATGCAATGTCAATTGCCATCGTCTATCTTCTTGAAACCTGTTCATCTTTTATCCTTTCTTCATTGCCACTTGTACCCAATCTTTTTTCTCACTGTAGCCCCATGCGCACTAGTGGCGGCCCTGCCTTGCTTGGGGTGAAAAATATCTTTGGAAGGTGCAGTCACACCGTGGTAAGTCACAAATATTTGATCATTTTACCCCCAAACAAGGCTATACTGTCACTAAGACGCAGAAGTTACAGGGCGTTAAATATAATGATAAAGTTTTAGTAAGAAAAGGAACAATAACGGAAGAAGTTTCTGGAAGATACAAGATGGCGAGGAACTTTTCTTGTGGAGTAAATAATAAAGCCTCCAGGGAACACAAATGAACCAGGCAAACAACCTTAAAAATACAATTAAACAATATAAATAAATTAGCGGACCTGAAGCAGACTACCACCGCATTTAAGTTCGTTGTTTTTCTTTTTTTTTTTAATTTTTTAGCGCAGTCCTATCGATTGTTACTTAAACTTTCCGATTATCAAATTATTTTTTGAAAAAAATTCCAATATTCAAACAAATTTGGTCGGGGGTCAGTTTCTCATACAACGTTAAAGTAAATCGATCCTCCATTTTCAATCCACTATAAGGTTGTATGAGAAACTGGTACCCCCGCTAAAATTGTTTAAATATTGAAATTTTTGCAACTTTTTTGTCATTCGTAAAGTTAAAAAAGATAATATTGCACTGAAAAAAGTTCAAAACATTTGATAATGAACAAATTTACACGGTGGCGGTAATGTCGTACCGGCGACTGGTTTCAAAATGGAGGCTCAATTTACTATAACGTTGTAGGAAAAACTGATCCCCCCCATCCCAGAAAATGTTTAAATCTTGAAATTTTTCAAAGTTTTTTTTTTTAATCAATCGTAAAACTAAGGGGGCAATCGATATGAGTGCGCTGAAAAAATTAAAAGAAAAATGAAAAACAACTAAATTAAACGTGGTGGTAGTCTGCTTCAGGTCCGCCAATAAACTGACTCAGTGAGTCAAGAAAAGTCAGTCGAGGAGAATTTCGAATGACCTCACGGCGAATAGCCTGAAGCAAGACCTCGAGGTTCTCAATGAGGCTTGAGGGTAGAAAAGTGATGAAAGGGCAAGATTAGGGATGCAAGGGAGGAAACCGTTTCTGTTCCGTCATAGAAAACAAGAAGATTCCAAAGAAATCCACGTAGTAATGAAGCCTATCTAAAAGAGGCTCACCTCATAAATATTTCAACAATATCATGTCGCATCAAAAAGGAATCGAAAAAAATAGAGCACATAAAATTCAATATAAAAAAGGGGCGGACGTAAAGGAAACTACCACCACCTTTAAATTTGTTGTTTTTCATTGTTCTTGACTTTTTTCAGCGCAGTCTTTACACAAAGTTTGCGATTATCCAAAAAAAAAAAAATAAAATAAAATAAAAATAAAAATAAAAATAAAAAAATAAAATTTCAATATTTAAACAATTTGGGTGGGTGGGTGGGGGTCTCAGTTTCTCATACAAAGTTATCGTAAATCGAATCCTCCATTTTGGAACCACTCACGAGTTGTTGCTCTTGTTTTTGTCTTTTTCAAGTTTTCTTCAGTTCTTACGATGGCATCTTCCTCGGAAACTCCAAGAATGGCTTTATTCAAAAATTTCATAAAGAATTCAGTTGTTGAATATGCGCAAGCAAAAAAGTTAATTGCACAGGATCGATTTACTATATGGCTGTATGAAAAACTGAGCCTCCTCCCTTTAAAGTTGTTTAAAATGTTGAAATTTTTACATTTTATTTTTTTTGTCAATCGGAAAGTTTAGGGTTTAATCAATAAGATTAAAAAGTAAAAAAAAAAAAATGATAATCAACAAATTTACAGGTGGTGGTAATGTCGTACTCCCGAGTGGTTTCAAAATGAAGGATCGATTTTACTATAACGTTGTATGAAAAACTGAGCCCCCCTTAAACTGGTTTTAATATTGAAATTTTTCTAAATTTTTTTCTCAGTCGGAAAGTATAGGGTGTGATTGATAAGATTGCACTGAAAAAGTCAAAAAACAATGAAAAACAACAAATATAAAGGTGGTGGTAGTCTCCTTCAGTTCCGCCAAAAAAGGTTCAATTGATAATCGTTTTATTAGCCCGCTTTGTTTCAAACAACATTCTTCTAAATACAAGTCACAAACTGTTTTGTAGTAACTAAGACACACCCGGCGATACAAATGAACAAGTTAAGGCGTCCTAAATAAAGGACTTCAAGTGAGCCAAGAAAACTCCACGGGAGGAGAATTTCTAAACACGTAACGGTCAGTAGTCTAAGCAATACATAATATTATAACCACTAAGGGAGAATGATAACAGCGGTGACGAAGGATTGAAACTCATACAGAGCACGAAAAAAGTACTTATGGGTCCTGGGCATGACGATAAACTGCATCCGGCAGCAAGGCCTCTGATTGGAAGGTTATGAGGAGCATGGAACCACCTCTTAATTGCTAGTGTTTTCAGGAGTGGTAGCACCTGTAAGAGTCCCAGCTATGGGCAAATATTTGATCCCCAAACTGGAGTCGAAACCCTATGAAAGTATAAAAAAAGACTTGTATAGAAATATATACATAAAAATAGACTTTTATAGAAAAATATACATTTTTGAAGGAAAAATATTACCAACAATATATTTTTGAAGAAAAAATTATTATCATAACACATTTTTTAAGGAAAATATTATCAGCAAAACATTTTTAAATGCAAAACTAGAAGATACTTTCAGTTTTCTAAAATGAAAAAGAATAAAAACAATTTATTAAAATCTGACTAAATCAACCTTCTTAATATAACCGAACATTAAAAAATACTTTAAAATCCCACTTTTTGGCATTAAATAACCCACAGAGGTTAAACAAAATTGAAACTGAAACTAAAAAAAGGTGCACATGATAATAGTAACGATGAGAAATTTGAACCACGCTGGTTTAATGTTTTCTCTTTAGTGTGTGTAAAAAATAAAAAAGAAAGAGAAAGAAGGAAAAAATAGCAGATATTATTTAAATATGGAAGAATTAATAATTAATACTTTCACGGCTTCTGCTCCGATGAACTTAGATCACTGGTGCCCCCTAAATACGAATTTGCACGAGATACTAGATTAGCAACTAGATCCCACCCTTTTACAGTGAAACCGATAAAATGCAGCCGTAACTTCTACTCCAACAGTTTCTTTCCTCGCACTTCCCGACTGTGGAATTCTCTTCCAAACGATTGCTTCCCCGACGGCTACAATCTCCAGGAGTTTAAATGTAAGGTCAATAGACACCTCCTAACACACTAACCTGCTCGACACTCATCCTCGCTATCCTTACTCATCTATCACCTTTCTCCTGACATTCCCTATGTCTATCCACTCCTTCTCTTTACCTTCCCCTATGTAGCCCCATGCGCAATAGTGGCAGTGGAATGCCTTGCTTGGGGTGAGATGATTAAAAAAAAAAAAAAAAAAAAACCCAAGTGGGAAAAATACAAGCACAGTTGTAAGAACTTTAGAAAAAACAGTAAAATTTAATTGAAATAAAACTGAAGAAAACAGAAATTTCACCAAGTTCTTTCATTCCCGACTCTGTGGAAAATGCCACGGCTGAGTTTGCATATAATTCAGATGATGCTTTACCTTTTTTGTTTTTTTTCTTTATAAGATATGAGCAAATATTCAAAGAATGCAATGGTTGAAAAGACGAAAACAAGCAAAACTTTTGTTGAAAAAAAATATTGTAAATTTGCACGACTGAAAACTTAAAAAAATGATTTGAAGAAACGATAAATATTCTAAAATATTAATCAAGAAAAGTTGTTATTCAATACTTGTTGGAAGTGTTTGAATCGGAGGATAAAAGATTTTGTCAGATATGCTGGAATTGTTAACAAGGAGCGTGAAAGATTCAAATTAAACGAACTGACTCCAGATATATTTAAAGTTAAAAAGACACAGAAATACGTGTTAGCATTCTCACAAAACTTGAATAAAAAATACCCCAAAAAACTCATACTACAAAAATATCGGACGAATGTCAGAGAATACTAAATCTGCGACGCGATACGAAGGAAATTAAAGAAAGGTAATGCGCATATATACAAGCCAAAAATATGTTGTAAAAGAAAAATTAATCCATGTTTCAGATGTGAAAGTTTACATCTCGGAGACGACTGTCTCTTTAAGAATTCAAAATGCTACAAGTATGGAAAACTAGGAAATAAAAAGTTACACTGTAAAACTAAACGAAGATAAACTTCTAATAAAAAAATATGCGTATACAGTGTTGCGACAGAAAATTCTTCTTCTTCTTCTTCTTCTTCTTCTTCTATTTGCCCTGTCCTTTCAGGACGCAGGCGATCATGGCTTTCCACATCTCCCTATCCCTGGTGGATCATAGTACGTTTTCTCCTGTTACACCACGCTACCCTCGTTCTGTCACCCTGCTCAGGCCCTTTCAAATATGTTATCCGCTGCCTTCCTCTGTCTCTTTTTCCTTCTATCTGGCCTGTCAGTATCAGGTTCTCCAAGACCTCCTGCCTCACTGCATGTCCCAGGAACTTCAGCTGTCTCTTCCTGATGCTCACTATTAATATTCTTTTCGTTGCCATTCTTTCCAACACCTCATCATTGCTCACATGCTCGGTCTATGGTATCCGCAGCATCCTTCTGTAGAACCACATTTCCGCTGCTTCAAGTTTTTCCTTCATCTTCGATGATATTGTCCAGAATTCACTGCCATATCGAAGAACTGACATCACATAGCAATCCAGTACTTGCTTCTTTGTTTCTAGTGAAATTTTCCTGTGTCTTAATACTTTACTCAGCTTCTGGAACACGTCATTCACCATGCCAATACGCCTTCGGATCTCTGTGTTGCACTTCCCGTCTCCTGTTAGAACACTTCCTAGTTGCTCTTTTTGCTCATTACCATGCATTCAGTTTTCTTGCAGTTTATTTGTAGTCCTTTATTGTCACTCTCTTCAGCTACCTTCTGTAGGAGGTCTTGTAGTTTTCTTTCCTGTATCTGCAATAAAAACTGTATCATCTGCGTATTTTATGTTGTTCAAATTGTGGCCTTCGATTACAAATCCTGGCATAGCATCTAGGGTTCTCAAAATATTTTCGCTGCACAAGTTGAACAGATCCGGTGAAAAGACATACCCTTGTCTTACACCCCTTTCTATCGTTGCAAATCTGCTGAGATCGTTACCTGTTCTTATGCAGGCAGTTTGTTTCCAGTAGAGATTCTTGATTACTCTGATGTCTTTCCCAAAAATGTCGAGGCTGCTGAGCATCTCCATCGATTCTTTGTGGCGTATTTTGTCGAATGCTTTCGCATAATCAATAAAACATAGTTACAATCTTTCTTCATTTCTGTTGCCATTTCGGAGAGCATCCTAATCATTATCATCATCAAAATCATAAATTAATTAAAAAGGAAATTTGTGTAAAAAGCTAAAGACCTACATGAAAAAGAACTTCGCAGGTGATGTTCACGTTAAGGAATTATTTTTTGTTTGTGAAATGATCTGTAACGTTTCATTTCGTAAGAAGTGTATAAAAGGGAAGACTTAGGTCTTAAAAATATTAGAAACGTATTCAATACTGAAGGGATGGAACTATTCGAGTCATAGTCAGTCAGTTAAGTGCCATACATTATTATATTAAGTATAATTAGTGGGGGATGAGTTTATTACTTCATAACAATAGAAAACCGATCCCCCACTTCATGACCAGCAGAAGCCTTAATCATGATTCCAACTATTAAAGTCAGTCAGTCAGTTAAGTGTCATACGTGATACACGCTTTGGACGATCATGTCTCGAAAGAGACATGACTGACTGGGCAGAACATTATCCCGCAGTAGGTTGCCATTACTTTCTGCAGTAGACTCATTGCCAGCCAAAGCTATAGAACCCAATCTGTGCTGCCATTTAACGCATACCTGGAGGGAGACGAGTTAGATTATATTACATTATTATATTAAGTATAATTAGTGGGGGATGAGTTTATTACTTCATAACAATAGAAAACCGATCCCCCACTTCATGACCAGCAGAAGCCTTAATCATGATTCCAACTATTATATTCAGTCAGTAAGCTAAGTGTCATACGTGATACACGCTTTGGACGATCATGTCTCGAAAGGGACATGACTGACTGGGCAGAAGATTATCCCGCAGTAGGTTGCCATTACTTTCTGCAGTAGACTCATTGCCAGCCAAAGCTATAAAACCCAATCTGTGCTGCCATTTAACTCATACCTGGAGGGAGACGAGTTAGATTATATTACATTATTATATTAAGTATAATTAGTGGGGGATGAGTTTATTACTTCATAACAATAGAAAACCAATCCCCCACTTTATGCCCAGTAGAAGATTTAATTGTTTCCACCTATTATATTCAGTCAGTCAGTTGAGTACCATACGTGATACACGCGTTGGGCGATCATGTCTTGGAAGAGACCTGACTGACTGGGCAGATGATTATTCCGCAGTAGGTTGCTATTGCTTTTTGCGGTAGACTGGTTGCCAGCTAAGGCTATAGAACCCAATCTATCCTTTTATTTAACCCATAAATGGAGGGAAGAGACGGATTAATACCTTGCCTAAGGGTATTTGTGCGTAAGTGAGTGCAAGAAATTCAACTGGAATTATAGTATTTACCTATTTAACTGGAGTTATAGTATTTACCTATAAATATTTATTGCAAAAATATAACTGGACAAGTGACCAGTTAAAGAAAAAGAATGTGAAAATTTAAGGGAAGAATTGAAAAAATGCTCTCTGGGTGTTCTGTTGGAGGAAATGAATCGGTGTTCCAAATTAAAAGCTAAATTTCACATGAAAAAAAAAAGGGTTGTCACAATCGTTTATACTGAAATGTAGTCTACCGTTCGCAGACTTGGATCAAGTCATTGAAGAATTAGGCAGACTTGAAAAATAGCTGTAATTGTAAAGATTGACTTTTCAAAATCGGCAGCACCAGTAGTGTATGTAAAGAATAAGTTTTTTTCAACAGGGTTAAACAAATGTTTAGAATCCGATTAATGTTCTTTATTAGTCTAGAGGAAAATTTAGCAAATTTAAACAGTGGAAAAATTATTTTGAAGCTAGATCTTTCTGAAGCTTATTTTTAAATACAAGTTGAAGAATGTTCAGAGTTCATATCTATAATTTTGCACAAGGGATTGTATAAAATTAATCGACTACCTTTTGGGATAAAAGTAACTTCAGCTATGGAAACAATGGACACTATGGTTGCAGATTGTGATTTCGAAGTTGATATTCTGAATAGTTGATTAATTAAAATTGTATTTTTCATGGTGGCATCTCCCATTCAACGCATTGAACTCTTCCTGCAACTACATATACTTCCCCTCACAAAAGGAGAAGATCAGATCAGCAGATAAGCAGAAAGAGCGATAGGCAGAGATCGCCAAGACTTCTACCGTACGACCATTGCGAGTCCCGAATTATTTCATCACCCGTATTTATCGTTCTATTAAGTATTTGTATTTTGCTGTATATATATATATATATATATATATATATATATATATATATATATATATATATATCGTCATTTCCTATTTTGGTTGTTATATTATTTCTTGCTGGACTCTTAACCGGGTTTACGACAGTATTTAAAAAAGAAAATATCGGGCATGGGAAAAAAGATTTTGAAAAGTACTAGAATACGAGTTCAAACTCAGTGAGAAAATGTGCGAATTGTTTTTGTCAAAAATCAAGACATCATTGTATGCTAAGCGGAATTTTTTTTATCCTTGAGGCCTGTTCTGTTTGTAATAATTTGACTAAGCAGTTTCTAGCATCGTTGACTATGGCTGAACACTATGTGTTTTTGCGCTTATTAGGTGCTATGCGAGTGATAAGGTCGACGCGACAGAAGGAATTCTATGGAGACGTGAAGTTTAATTCTTCCTAAGTGATTTTGTTCATTAAACCTCAAGTTAAAGTCAAGATCAAGACTGACTATCTTCATCAGAATTTGATAAAAGTTGGATAAATCTTGTGCGTATCGGCTGAGTGAAAGGAGACAACTTAGAGTGGCATTTATCGGGATAGGAATCAAGATAATGAGAGATCTGTATGAAATAGTGGCAACCTCGCCCGCAAAAAGTTAGCTTAGGCTTTTTTTTTTTATGCCAAGTTAACTCAGTTGGGAGGTGTATGCTCATTGGGTCCTTTTATTTTTTGTCAACTTTCTTTAGTTGAATTTTCCCCCACTCCTCAGTAGGTGACCAAAAATGACAGTTCATAGTTGATGTGGCAAACATTTTGTTTTTCTAGTGTGTCCTTTCGTAATTGTTGTCGCGTCTGAATGAGTATGTATTTCTGTGTGTATGTGGTTGATTGAATGATTGATTTTTAATTGATTTATCCAAGTTTCGCATTAATTCATCCAAGTCTCGCATTAATTCATCCAAGTCTCGCATTAATTCATCCAAGTCTCGCTTTAATTCATCCAAATCTCTTATTAATTCATTCAAGTCCCGCATGAATTCATCCAAATCCCGCATGAATTCATCCAAATCCCGCATGAATTCATCCAAATCCCGCATTAATTCATCCAAATCCCGCATTAATTCATCCAAATCCCGCATTAATACAGCCAAGTACCGCATTAATTCATCCAAGTACCGCATTAATTCATCCAAATCCCGCATTAATTCATCCAAATCCCGCATTAATACAGCCAAGTACCGCATTAATTCATCCAAGTACCGCATTAATTCATCCAAATCCCGCATTAATTCATTCAAATCCCGCATTAATACAGCCAAGTCACGCATTAATTCATCCAAGTACCGCATTAAATTCGTCAGTTAACTGATATTTCTGCTACAGTTAAGGATTGTTGGCCTGTTTTAATTACTAAGGCTTTTTTGTTTAGTTTCTTTTATATATAGTCTTATGCATATTGTAAATATTCATTTGAGGTTTTCAATTTTGAATGTTGTTATTCTTTTCCCCCCACAGACAAATTCTACACACAGAGATTAGTTAAGACTTTATAGCGACTCTATTATATTAGGATGGTTGTAGTAAGAATGGTAAGTAAGAATGTGATATTTTGGTGCAAAAATATTGTATAGCTTGTTTGGGTCAGTGATTGTGGCTAGCTAATTTCAAGATAAGACAGATGATGACCAGCCTTCCCCATACCCATTTTTGGCCTTCTGCCACATTTTTTGTATTTTTAGAGAACGAAATATTACTCAGTCGAGGAGAATTTCTAATGGCGTCATGGCGAGTAACCTAAGCGAAACACAACATTATAAACGAGATAAGCGAGTTATAACAACGTTGAATTGAGATTTTCGAAGATTGTAGGTGGCAGGATAGCAAGACATCGAAAAAGAGTTTTACAGGGGAAAAGTGTGAGAAAAATATGTCAGAATAGAACATCTAGATAGTTCAACAGTAAAACAGTGAGACCTAGTTGCCAATCTAGTAGTACGCTTGAATTCATGCAATCGAAAGATGAAAAAGAAAATATAATCAGAACAGTTGGCATTAAAATATTCATAGAAAAACAAAGGGAGGCCACCTGTTGATCCTCTGAAGTATAGCATCAGTCATGCTGATGTCAAGCCGAAAATGTTCTCTCTTTGCAGTTCTGCTTTGGAGCTATTAAAATATACATGCCGTTCATTGCTCCATTTAACTGCTGAAAGTCTTTTAGGATAGCAATTTCTAGTTGTACTTTGCCGAATATGTCAAACTTGTGTTACGTATAAAGAAAGTGTCGATACCGACAAATGTAACCATTGAATGAATTGCGCTACTGGGATCACGTGACCATAAATATTTCGTATATAAAGCACTCAGGGTGTACTGTGTTGTGCATCAACACGTGCACATGCCTTGTCGGACTCGCTGTCTTCAAGTCAATAACCCAGTCGAGACTCCGCCGAAGAGTAGAGTCTCGTTTGGGGAAGATTAGACAATATTTTTTGCCCATGCTTTAGGGCCCGGATACTCCACGTTAAAAATAGCCTTGTGCCACATTCCACCTCAGTGGGGAGGTCGATAAATACCATTCTGTGCTGTGAATCATTCTGATGTTGTGCGTCATTGAAGAGATTGTTTCTGAGTGAATTACCAAAGAGAATTATTCCGAAAGCATTATTGCGTCTTATTCGAAGAATTCGTTTACTACGTTGATTTTACGCGAAAATACCGATATACAATATCTCTCTTAGAGCGAGTTACCAAAAGTTCCCTTCAGAATAATGTGACAAAAGATAACATTTTAAAAACAATGAAGCTCATACCTTGTACATTAGCTGTTCGGATTCGTCCAAATTTGCATAATCTTCGGAATTTTTAGTCAATATTTAGGCCTGCAAGGAAAGAAAAATATCAGAGAATCAATTTTCCACATTAACTCTTGATAATTATATTAAAATTCTTAGAATTCTCCTAACCAAACTAGGAAAATTCTTTTCCTGAACTTTCAGAGCTCAGATGTTTTAATGATTCCATATTGTTTGTTCCTAGCCATTTTTTATCCAACTGGTTTTGAACCTGGGCCTTTTAGTTTAATCGGGTGCCAGTTTTCTGCAATACCGTCCAAGCTTGTTTTGAGGATGAAGCATGCACAGCCGCTCTCATACACATAGAATTTCCATGACCAAACCATGAAAATTGTTTTCCTAAATTTTTAAATGTGAGATGCTTTAATGATTACAAAAAACGATGTTAGTGCAATAACTGATGTATTTATTCAGTGGGGAGGTCGATAAATATCGTTCTGCGTTGTGCATCATTCCGGTGTTGTGCGTCATTGAAGACATTGTTTTCTGAGTGAATTATTCAGAAAGCATTATTGCGAATTATTCAAAGGATTTGTTTCGTACGTTGACTTTACGCGAAGATACCGAAATATTATATTTTCGCTAAGAGCCAGTTACCAAAAGTTCCTATCAAAATAACGTTACGGAAACAAAGTTATAAAAACTTGTTACTACGATACGAGTAAATGTTTGAGTTAATTGTATTAATACCTAGATGGAAATTTAAAAAATCCAGAAAGACATCGATGAAGATCAGAATCAGCGTAGGTCCGAGGATAGAACCCTGAGGAACCACTGAATTAATGTGAAATGAAATAAAAGCGGACTTGTTCAGTACGATCTTTATTACACGGTTTGTTACGAAGGATAGAATCGAAGCAAATCTTCATCCAATTTTACTTGTGGAGAAAGCCAGCACGTCAAAATCGAACCCCTTTGAGATATCTAGGGTGAGACGCTGAACACCGCAGTTCTTTTCTAAAGCTTGACGTACAAGAATTGGAAGATAATTTCTGAGCAAATCATCTTACACATATATAAATCTACCACCAATAATCAGCGAATATTGACTTTACATTCTTGAGAACACGCTTGCAATCATTAAGAGGATGACAAAGTGAGTTTGATGCAATCATATCTTTCATTCTAATATAACCGGAAGAAGTAATTCCTGTGGGCTATAGCAGCAGAATATTCAGGAATGAACAAAGTTTAAGATCATGGTTTCATTTTCTTTTTCCATCTTGGTACGAAAGCTTCAATATTAACTTTCACCCAGTAAGATACATCATGCGTACATTTCTCAAGTGGATGATTAAATATTATTTCAAACGGCATCGCAAAAGAAATCACAAAATGTCTCCTAATCAATAATTTTAAATCAGAAAAATGTTATTTTATTAGTAGATTCTTGCCTGATGGGCGGTGATCCTGGGCATGACGGTAAACTGCATACGGCAGCAAGGCCTCTGATTGGGAGGTTGTGAGGAGCATGGAACCACCTCTTAATTGTTATTGTTTCTAGGTCCACCCTGACCCGGAGTGGTAGCACATGTTAGGGTCCCAGATTTGGGTAAATAGTTAACCCCGAATCTTGGGGGTCAAAATACTATAAAAGTATAAAAATGGACTTTTATAGAAATATATACATTTTTTTGAAGAAAAATGATTACCATAACACATTTTTGAAAGAAAAAATTATTCTCAGCAAAACATTTTTGAATACAAAACTAGAAGACATTTTCAGTTTTCAAAAATAAAAAAAACAGAATAAAAACAAAAAAAATTAATTAAAATCTGACTAAATCAACCTTCTCACTATAGCAAAACCGTTAAAAAAACTTATAACTCCAACTTTTGGCATTAAATTACCCACAGAGGTTGATATGCCGTTAAGCAAAACTCAGACTCAAAACTTGCCTGATGGGAGGGCAGAAAGAAACATCTATATGTCACGTGGTCGAATTTACCAAGTGGACAGAATAGCATAGTACGACATGAGACTAGGAAGGGGGTGTAGAAAACATCCAGTAGAGAAGTGTGTCCACCAGAAATTATTTTTCTTGGTATTGTGCCAATATATTCTCGAGTTCTTTCATCTTATTTTCTTCAAAATTCAAGAATTGGATGATTGAAGCATTCGTGAATTTTTATTTATGCGTTTTTTCTTCCAAACCAAAGCAAACGAATAACATGACTTCTGCACGAAACATCTTTCACGAAATTCGTCAAACTCAACTGGTATTACATTCACACGAGGATCTTGACCTGCTTACATTTGCTTTATTGCTAACAACAACTATTTTATATAAAGTTAAGTCATTTCGCTATAGGTTAGATCAGACCACCATATAGAAGGTTACAGTGAGAAAAAAGACTGGGTACAGAAGGGAAAGGATAAAACATGAACGGGCTTCAAGAAGATAGAAGATGGCAATTGACGTTGCATTTAAATGTTTTGAAGATTGTAGCCATCAGGGAAGAGAAAAGATTGGGTACAGCGGGTTGTGAAGAAAGGATAAAAGATGAACGGGATTTAAGAAGATAGAAGATGGCAATTGACGTTGCATTTAAAGTTTTGAAGATTGTAGCTATCAGGGAAGAGAAAAGATTGGGTACAATGGGTATTGAGAAATGGATAAAAGATGAACGGGCTTCAAGAAGATAGAAGATAGCAATTGACGTTGCATTTAAAGTTTTGAAGATTGTAGCTATCAGGGAAGAGAAAAGACTTGAAACAGCGGATACTGAAGAAAGGATAAAAGATGAACGGGATTCAAGAAGATAGAAGATAGAAGTTGACGTTGGATTAAATGTTTGAAGATTGTAGCTATCAGGGAAGTAATTCAATGGAGAAAGAGAGTTCCACAGGTAGAAAGTGCGAGAATAGAAACTGTTCCAGTAGAAATGTTGGTTACATATAATTTAAACTGTAAAAAGTAGGACCTAGATGCCAATCTAGTAGACCGCTTAACTTCATATGATTGGGACACCAGGGAAAAAGATTTTCAGAGCAATTGCCATGAAAATATTTGTAGAAAAGGTAGAAGGAAGCCGTGTTACGTCGGCGAGAAAGTGATTGAAGTCGAGATGCCAAGTCAGGCCCGATTACATTGCAGATCCTTCTTTGTATTTTATCGAGATCCTCAAGATGAATAGCAGGTGCACCCGATCAGATATGGCAACGGTATTCAACGCAGGAACGAATGGCGATTGCTGCTGCATTTAAATTTTTTAATATTGTATTTATCAGGGAAGGAAGTAAACGGACACGAGTTCCACTGGCGGGAAGTGCGAGAAAAGAAACTGTCAGAGTCGGTTGAATTTCGCTATTTCCACAGTAATATTGTGGAGCCTCAGTGCCAATGTAGAAGGACACTTGAATTCATGAATTCAGGATTTGGAAAACGTTATTCAAAAGGTTAGAATTGTTTTGGAGTAAAAAACACGCCTCTGATGGCAAAATAAGAAAGTCTAGACGCTTAAATAAAGAACTCCATGTGAGTCTAAAAAAAAACCCGTCATATTCTGCTGTCTTGTTCGCAACTCATAAGCTCTTTCTCTTCAGGTAGAGTTCGACTCTGTTAAGGATCCTTCTACGGACTGAAACTCGGCTTGGTACAATAGTCAAGGTTTGTGGCCGAACTCGCACATAGCGGGGACTGGACAAATTTTGACCATTGGCCCTAGTGTACGTGCTCGGGTTCTCCAAGTTAAACCCGAACTTATGTCACATCTCTTCTCAGTTGCGAGGTCATAGGTGAATATCAAGTCCGTCTCAGTCAGGTACTCTTCTGTCTGAAGGTCACTGTCTTCGGGTACAGAACGCCTCAATCGGGGCTCGGTCTAAGAACTGAGACTTGGCTGATAAAAACAGTTTTGTGTTCCATCTTGCAATTGGTATGGTGAAGGAAGCATTCCAGAACCTGAGTAAACAATTTCGCTAGAAACAAAGAAGAGAGGACTGGATTGCTATGTGATGTCGGTTCTCCAGTATGGCAGTGAATGCTGGACAATACCATCGAAGATGAAGGAAAAACTTGTAGCAATTGAAATGTAGTTCTACTGAAGAATCCTGCAGATATCATGGACCGAGCATGTGAGCAATGATGAAGTTTTGGAAAGGATGGAAACGAAAAGGAAATTAATACTGCGTGGTGTTAGAGGAGGAAGCGTGCTAAGAGCCACCAGGGATAACGAGACGTGGCAAGCCATGATCGCCTACGTCCTGAAAGGACAAGGCACATTGAAGAAGAATATATATGCCAACTGTTTATAAGAAATCATAATGTGGATATAAAATGGGGGATCAATTCCACATTATAATCACCATATAAACTGTTCCCTCATTTTGTGGCCATGCTAGTTTCTATACATTTATATTCTAGATTTATGGTCTTGAGCTAGTGGATGGCAGAGCGGGGTTTGGGAGGTGTGACAGGAGAAAGCGTCCTAAGAGCCACCAGGAATAGGGAGACGTGCAAGGCCATGAAAGGACAAGGCACATAGAAGAAGAATATATATGTCAACTGTTTATAAGAAATTATAATGTGGCTTTGAAATGGGGGATCAATTCTATATTATAATCAGTATATAAACTGATCCCTCATTTTGTGGCCATGCTGGTTTCTATATATTTATATTCTAGATTTATGGTCTTGAGCTAGTGGATGGCAGAGCGGGGTTTGGGTGGTGTATCAGGAGAAAGCGTGCTAAGAGCCACCAGGGATAAGGAGACGTTGAAAGCCATGATCACCTACGTCCTGAAATGACAAGAGACACAGAAAAAGAAGAATTACTATTTTCTTAATACTTGATATAATGCAAAAATGTCCCCAAGATAAAAACGGTCCATAATTAATATTGTATTAACTTTTTAATTAAACAAAAAAACCGTTTATAAATCTGTGATGATCTATCAGTCATTCTGCCTCACGTGCTATCCTCTCCCACGCCGCATCATTTGGGAAAGACTGGTATAAGCTGAAATTCACACAATCCATTAAATAAATATATATCCAGGCAGTTATATTGGTAACATCATTTGAACATCCAAATCGATTGCTACGGGGGAGAGAACAGCCGATTCGATGACAGAACATTATTATTGATAACTCTCTCCTCTAGTTTGCGGATCCTAATCTAAATTTATATATAAATGGAACATTGTGTGTCTGTGTGTGTGTGTGTCCGTTACTTATAGACTCCGAAACGGCTGAACCGATTTTCCTGAAAATTTACACAGTTGTACTATAAGCGTCTGCGAGTGTTCTTAGCTAGGTTTTCTGTCGAGGTACCCCAGATAAATATCGAAAATCGTTAATCGAAAAAATCGAGTTATAGAAGGAGCGGTCCGATTTTAATCAAATTTGATACACTCATAGACAAAGACATAAGAAACGATATTCAGAAGTTTCAAGGTTGCAGTTCTTACAATAGTGCCGAAAATCGATAATATATATATTTATATAAAAGTCAAGATGTTTGTGTGTGTCTGATAATCTGCGTGTATGTCTGTATTTAGTTCAGCCCTTTTATAATTAGTTTTTGCTTAGGGTTTGGCTCTAAGTAGGTATAATTGTAGTTCTTAGTCTCAGCCATGATACCATTTACTCAGAGGACTTATTTAGCTTTCAAAATTCAGTTTACGATGAAAAAACTTATTTGATATCGATACCAGGAAATCAAAATTTGACTTACATCCATTCATTTATCTTTCAGTCTACGGTTTCGCTTTAACTGGAAACAACTATTACTTTTTAGTCTTTCGTGCCAACGTCCAAAGTGTCTGAGCTCCAGGACCATGAATTAGCTTTAAAGCTTTCATTACACCCGAGCAACGCCGAGCTATACTGCTAGTTATATATATTCTTAATACTTGATATAATGCAAAAATATCCGTATGAAAAAATCGGCCAATATTTTTTTTGTTTTAATTTTTTAAAACCTTTTTGCAAATTTTTGATTATCTTTCACTCATTTTGCCTTACGTACTATCCTCTTCCACCTCACCTATGGGGGGCGCTGCATCGTTTGGGAACCACTGGTATAGGCTGAAACTCACACAATGTAGTAATCCATTAAATAAAAATATATCCTGGCAGTTGTATCGGTAACATCAGTTGCTTAATATTAATTTTATTGTGAAAACATTGACTTGCATAATAAAGTCTGACATCTAATATAATGGGTGTATGTTTTATGCACATGTGTATAAGATTTTCAAAAAAGCAACCTAAGTCGAAATGGCGAAGTTCAATCTTTCAAGAAGTCGTTTGTCTTTTGTTATCTTTTTTTCCCCTGACAAATAAAAAAGAAAGAATATTTTTTTTTAAATTTCAAAGACGAATAATTTTAATGATAATATTCCATTGTCAGCGTTTCTCAAATTACTGATCATATTCGTTTGCCTTGGAAGCAACCTTTCATCGCGAACCTGACCGTTGTGTTTTATTTATTTAGTTAGGCATTTTTGTTAAATGTCACATTACTAAGGATATTCATCATTTACCAAAGCGTGGGTAAATCTATCACGACGCTCTTGATTCAGGCGCGTGATTTTTTTTTCAGATGCTTTTGAAACGAGTCTACACTCGCGACTTGTCACACGTTGACTGGAATAATTGCTTCAGTCAATTAAAACATACATATTCCATTTATCTGCACTCAAATACACTGGACAACTAAGTCTTTACTTCTTAGTAACGATTCCCTAAAATAAAAGACAAGGAGACAACATAACCAGATTTTTCAATTGAATGAAGGTAGAGTCAAGTTAACAGATCTCCGGTGTCAATTATTTTTCTCAGTTTCTTTATTCTTATTTTAGATGAATGATTATAACGGATGTGCGTATGGTGCAGTGGATATCGGATCGGAACGAGAAATCGGAGAGCCGAGTTCGAGGAATTCGAGGAATTCGTTGCATTCACTTACGTACCAATACCTTCAAGAAAAGTATTAATCTATCTCTTTCTTCCAGTTATGGGTTAAATAACAGAACAGATTGGGTTCTATAGCCTTGGCTGTCAACCAGTCAACCGCAGAAAGCAATGGCAACTTACTGCGGGATAATCTTCTGCCCAGTCAGTCATGTCTCTTCCGAGACATGATCGCCCAAGCGTGTATCACGATGGCACATAACTGACCGACTGAATATAATAGTTGGAAAAATAATTAAAACTTCTACTGGGCATCAAGTGGGGGATCTATTGTGTTTCACGTATGGCACTTAACTGACTGAATTATAACGATTGCAGTTCACCCAGTATAAGGTGTTAGAGCCACTCAAGGTAGGGAGCTACTGAGTGTAATTGTAAAGAGAGAGAAAAATAAGATAGTATTATGAGACGAGATATCGACTCGGAACGACAAATCAGAGAGCCGAGTTCGAATTCCAGTTGAATTCCTTGCATTCACTTACGCACCAATACCTTCAAGAAAAGTATTAACCCGTCTCTTTCTTCCAGTTATGGGTTAAATAATAGGACAGATTGGGTCCTATAACTTGGCTGGCAACCAGCAGAAAGCAATGGCAACTTACTGCGGCATAATCTTCTGCCTAGTTACTCAGGCCTCTTTCGAGACATGATCGCCCAAGCGTGTATCACCTATGGCACATAACTGACCGACTGAATATAATAGTTGGAAAAATAATTAAAACTTCTACTGGGCATCAAGTGGGGGATCTATTGTCTATTGTTGTGAAGTAATGAACTAATTCCCCACTAATTATACTTAATATAATAGTGTAATATAATCTATCTCTTCTCCATCCAGTTATGGGTTAAATAATCGGACAGATTGGGTTCAATAGTCTTGGCTGGCAACCAGTCTACCGCAGAAAGCAATGGCAACCTACTGCGGGATAATCTTCTGCCCGGTCAGTCATGTCACTTTCGGGACATGATCGCCCAAAGCGTGTATCGCGTATGGCACTTAGATGACTGAGGATAGATATCAGTTGACCTCGGACTTCAAGAGATCAAGATAATAGTTGCCAGGGAAGTATACTCTCGGGTGTTCTTCTACAACGTAACAATTTTGGGGAAGAGGGTGTCTGAGTGGAAATACCTTCTTACCAAAGGAAAAGGAAGGAACGAAAAACACCCGAATATCTGTCATAGTGATATTGATAGAATAGTGAAAGGCTAGTGACATTTCATACGTGAGATAAGGGTTACAGAATTAATCAACCACAAGGCCGGGTAAGAGCTTTTAAACTCTGTTGAGTTTTGAGTTTTGTTTAACGGCCTATCAACCTCTGTAGGTTATTTAATGACAAAAAGGTGGGGTTTTAAGGTATTTTTTAATGTTCTGTTATAGTGAGAAGTTTGATTTAGTCACATTTTAATTAATTTTTTCTTGTTTTTTATTCTTTTTTATTTTAGAAAACTGAAAATATCTTCTAGTTTTTCCTTCAAAAATGTATTATGGTAATAATCTTTTCTTTAAAAATGTATTGTTGGTAATATTTTTCCTCAAAAAATGTATACAAAAAAACAATGTAGTGTACCAATTTACATGCCCATTCAGAGATTGCATCTCTGATACTAATCAAAAACCTAGTACATATATTGGTTTTACTACAACCACGCTCTCCCGTAGACTTACATGTCATCTTTCTGACCAGAGTACTATTAAACAACATTTCTCTGAAAAACATAAACATGTAGGTAATATCAGACGGATTTTGGTCAACAATACGGTGATCCTTACTCATACACACAATAAGAGGAACCTGCAGATATTGGAGGCCATGTACATCAAATCAAAACAACCAACACTCAATAAAATCAACTTTAAAACAGGAAATAACATATTACATTGTATTTGACTACATGGTTTTGTTGTCATTTCGCGCTATCCCGCGGTGTGACGTCATAAAACCGCATCGCAAACTTAAGAACTGCGTTTATTATTTTTGGTAACTATTGCTATTGCCAAGCGGAGTTTTATGTCAACACAAAATAAAATCGTCGGTGATGGTGGATTTTATAATATTTCAGTTTAAACAACCTCTCTGAAGATGGCTCATGTGAGCCGAAAGCTTAGAAGAAAACCAATAAATAATTATCCAAATGTTGGAGAATTTTTGTCTTTATTTTCAACTGAAATTAAAGCCAAAATACGACGTTTAGAACGGCTCATGATTAAACATAATAGACATTCATTGTCTCTTATATTTAATAGCATATGTTTAGAAAATTACTTGCTGCCTCGAGATACTAAATATATATATATATATATATATATATATGTATATATATATATATATATATATATATATATATATATCCGAGTGAATAAGGAACGAAGAAAATTTTATAATACCTAAAACATTAATTTAAAACAGTGCTCGATATATAATATAGAGTTGCGAATATTTATTATAAATTATATTTTAGAGTATATACAAAATATCTTTTTTTATATCCTCTGCAATTTGTAGTGGATATATATAAAAAAAAATGTGTACATGTTCTAAAATATAATTTATAATATATATATATATATACACGAGTGAATAAGGAACGAAGAAAAAAAATTTTTTTACAACGTCCAAAACATTAATTTAAAACAGTACTCGATATATGAAAAAAATATAGAGCTTTGAATATTTATTCTAAATTATATTTTAGAACATGTACAATTTTTTTGTAGTGGATATATATATAAAAAAATTGTACATGTTCTATATATATATATATATATATATATATATATATATATATATATATACTTGACGTTGAGTGGTGTTTTTTATACGTGATAGCAAATTTGATATATTCATTAAGAGCATGGTTCTACCATCTGGTGCTGATTTTACATATATACACTACCGGCCATAATTATTATGCCACCCCAGTGTTTTAAAAATTAATGTATTTCATACTATTTTTTAGTATTTATTGCCAAGTGAATAATTGTAAATGAAAATAGAATGATTCTTTTGTTAATAGTGCACAATAACATGTGATTCAAATGAATTTATAAATATTTAATAATTACCTATATTGCAGTTTCATCAATGAAAGAATGAAGAAAATTTAGGGTGATTCGGACGAGTACATCTTCCTTGCTTCCTTCCCTGGTAAAATTTTGCAAAGTAATAATAACAAATGAACCATTCTATTTTCATTTAGAATTATCCGCTTAAATATAGTATGAAATACATCATTTCTTTTAAACTGCAGTACGTTAATAATTATAGCCGGTAGTGTACATGCATTTGTGCGCGTGTGTATATATGCATACTAGCAGTATAGCCCTGTGTTGCTCGGGTGTAATGAAAGCTTTAAAACTAATCCATGGTCCTGGAGCTCAGACTCTTTGGACATTGGCACGAAAGACTAAAAATCAATCGTTGTTTCCAGTTAAAGCGAAACCGTAGACTGAAAGAAAAATGAATGGATGTAAGTCAAATTTTGATTTCCTGGTATCGATATCAAATAAGTTTTTTCCGTCGTAAACTGAATTTTGAAGGCTAAATAAGTCCACTGAGTAAATGGTATCATGGCTGAGACTAAGAACTACAATTATACCTACTTAGAGCCAAACCCGAAACAAAAACTAAAATAAAAGTGCTGAAAAATACACAAACATCTTGCCTTTTATAGATATATATTATCGATTTTCTGCACTATTGTAAGAACTGCAACCTTGAAACCTCTGAATATCGTTTCTTATGTCTTTGTCTCTGAGTGTATCAAATTTGATTAAAATCGGACCACTCTTTCTATAACCCGATTTTTTCGATTATCTATATTTATCGGGGGTACCTCGACACGAAACCTAGCTAAGAACACCCGCCGACGCTTATAATACAACTGTGTAAATTTTCAAGAAAATCGGTTCAGCTAACGGACATACATACATACACACACAGACAAAGTTCCATTTATAAAGGACATACATACATACATACAGACAGACAAAGTTCCATTTATAAATAAGTTTATGATATTCTCACAACTTAACAAACATATCCCCAAATATCTGTTTGTAGCACAAACAAATGCACACATACATATATTTATATACGCCCTGCCCACTGAAACATGCATACACGCTATGGAGAATTTGCATATAGGACATAAATAATTTACTTAAAATATAACTATTTTTCTTGTTATATGTTCACTGGCCGTTTGAATGCGTATTTGTATTGATGCCTTTTGGGCAGAACGTAGTTATTAAAAAATATGCCTCTTAAATTTAAACTATTTCATAATTATATGTCATTTTATCAGAATTGATCATAAATGCATTAAAGACAACCCGTTTCAAATTTCACAAGCAAAACATTAACAAAATAATTCAAAACAATATATTCAAATTTCTTGATTTACGCGCAAGGACGCGATATGTTAGTAATAGTTTCCCGGGGGTTAATTCATTTTAGTAAATGTTACTTTAATGGTTACAGAATATCAAAACGACTTGAGGTGTTCTCAAAAAGGGGGAAATTCCATCCCCCAGTGTGGAGGAAATAAAGTGGGGGGCGGGAAAAAATTTAATTTTTTTTTTATTGCATAGCATTCTATTGAACTTTTAGTTTATTGAAGTATGTTTCAGTTTATTTATTTCATAATTAGTTATAAATTAAAACAAATTATTGTACCCGTATTCAAATTTAAAACTTTTTGTTTATTGAAGTATGCTTCGGTTTATATATTTAATAATTAGTTATAAATTAAAACAAATTATTGTACCCGTATTCAAATTTAAAACATTTTATTTATTGAAGTATGCTTCGGTTTATATATTTAATAATTAGTTATAAATTAAAACAAATTATTGTACCCGTATTCAAATTTAAAACATTTTATTTATTGAAGTATGCTTCGGTTTATATATTTAATAATTAGTTATAAATTAAAACAAATTATTGTACCCGTATTCAAATTTAAAACATTTTATTTATTGAAGTATGCTTCGGTTTATATATTTAATAATTAGTTATAAATTAAAACAAATTATTGTACCCGTATTCAAATTTAAAACATTTTATTTATTGAAGTATGCTTCGGTTTATATATTTAATAATTAGTTAGAAATTAAACCAACATATTGTACATTTATTCAAATTTAAAACTTTTTTGTTTATTGAAGTATGCTTCGATTTATATAATTTATAATTAGTTATGAATTAAATTATTGTACCCGTATTCAAATTTAAAATTTTTTGTTTATTGAAGGATACTTCGGTTTATATATTTAATAACTAGTTATTAATTAAAACAAATTATTGTACATGTATTCATATTTAAAATCCATCAAATTTTTTTTTATTGCGATTAAATTTGTAAAACTTCTCTGAAAAAAGAAATATTGTTAATGACTATGTACTAATATGGAAAAGAATTAATATTTTCAATAATATATGATTATTATTTGGAATGCACCGTTTGAGTTGGACAATCTTAGAAAAATGACATTCTGATCTTCTGGTGAAAAAGGTCAGAATATTGTACCAAAATGTTTGAGAACCACTGCGATAAAGAGATGTCACCATTGTATGACGAAAGGTCGACCAGCCGAAAACAATGACTAAAGTGATTAAACTTGATAATGAAAGAAACGTGATTAGTTTAATAAATGAGATATTTATCTCTGTGGGTGTTGAATTCTAGATAAACACCCGAGTGTCAAAATATTGGCCTAATCTTATTGTTTTTTTTTTCCATTTTGTTCTGTGTCATTCTAACCAGCGTTTAGTAAATACCAAAAGATTTCTGATCTTCAAAGAAATTCTTCATCTCTCCTGCAACAACACACTGTTCCTTTCCAATACTTATGTAAGTTTGACTTTGTTCTGAATGAAACTATCCATTGCAAATATCAATACTTAAGATTTTTTTAATGGCCTGCTGCTATAGGGGCTTTGCGCAATACAGTATTCCTACATTTGATTCTTTTAATATGGCATGGTACCGTACGGATATAAGTTGTGGTGCAGTGGATATCGACTCGGAACGAAAAATCGGGGTGCCGAGTTCGAATTCCAGTTGAATTCCTCGCATTCACTAACGCACAAATACCCTTGAGAAAGGTAATAATCTGTCTCTCCCCTCTAGTTATGGGTTAAATAATAGGACAGATTGGGTTCTATAGCTTTGGATGGCAACTAGTCTACCGTAGATAGCAATGGCAATATACTGCGGGATAATCTTCTGCCCAGTCAGTAATGTCTCTTTCGAGACATGATCGTCCAAGCGTGCATCGCGCATGGCACTTAACTGACTGACTGAATATAATAGTTGGAAACATAATTAAAACTACCACTGGGCATAAAGTGGGGGATCGATTTTCTATTGTTGTGAAGTAATAAACTGGTCCCACACTAATTATACTTAATATAATAATGTAATATAATCTATTTCATCTCCTTCCAGTTAGGGGTTAAATAATAGAACAGATTTGGTTCTATAACCTTGGCTGGCAACCAGTCTACCGCAGAAACTATGGCAACCTACTGCGGGATAATTTTCTGCCCAGTCAGTCATGTCTCTTTCGTGACATGATCACTCAAGCGTGTATCACGTATGGCACTTAACTGACTGACTTAATATAATAGCTGGAAACATGATTAAGGGTTCTACTGGTCATAAAATGGGGGATCGGTTTTCTATCGTTATGAAGTAATAAACTGATCCCCCACTAATTACTACTTAATACTATAATACATCTCTTCCCCCTCTAGCTCTAAGTCATATAACAGGACAGATTGGGTTCTATAGCCTTGGTCGGCAACCAGTCTACTGCAGAGAGCAATGGCAACCTACTGCGGGATAATCTTCTGCCCAGTCAGTCTCTTTTGAGACATGATCACCCAAGTGTGTATCACGTATGGCACTTAACTGACTGACTGACTGTACAAAACTAAACTTAAAACATATTGAAAATGATTTAAACGTTTTTGTTGTTATATTTTCCTTCATATAAATCTTGTGCAGTCACACGATGGAGTAATGAATGCTTGATCGGATTGAAGAATAGAGAACCGAGTTCAAATTCCAGTCGAATTCGTTCCATTCACTTACGTGAAAGATATAAATTCACATCCCCCCACCAGACCGGGTTATATAGCTTTGATGTGCAGCCAATAATCCGCAGTAATAGTTAGCAAGCCACAGGAGGAAAGTCTTTCCTCCGACATACACTTGTGAAGCCTGAAGTCACATGAAACTTCTGGGAAATCACCCCCAAAAAAAAAACGGAATTTGGCTTCTCTTTGTCTTTTCTACAAATATTTTCATGGCTTCAACTCCAATGAGCTTATCTCCTTTGTGCCTCCTCTATATGAATTTACTGGAGCTACTAGACTGGCAATTAGGTCTCACTGTACGATAGTCAAAACAGTCAAATGTAGACGCATATTCTTTTCTTGGACTTCAACCTTTGAAATACCTTTTCATTTACTTGCTTCCCTGATAGCTACAATCTCCAAAGGTTTAAGTGAAACATCAATTGCCATTTTTTAATCTCCTTGATTCCCATCTTTCTATTATCCTTTCCCCCGACAACCCTAGTATCTTTTTTTCTTTTCTTTTCGCTCTACTCTCACGTAACCCTCTTCATACCAGTCCTCCCATCTTTCTCTTATTCATTCTCCGACACCACCTATATCTTTATTGCTCTTTCTTTTCGCATTAGGTGTAACCCCCTGCAAACCAGTGGCAGTACTGCTTTGCTTAAAGTGAAACGATTATTAAAAAAAAAAGCCGGTTCAACCCACCCAGGGTGAATACCGCCACAAGTATTAAGTTGCCAGCCAAGGTTATAAAACCCAATCTATCCTGTTATTTAACTAGTTGCTAGAGGGGGAAGAGATGTATTATATTATTAAGTAGTAATTAGTGGGGGATCAGTTTATTACTTCATAACAATAGAAAATCGATCCCCCACTTTATGCCCAGTAGAAACCTTAATCATGATTCAAACTATTATATTCAGTCAGTCAGTTAAGTGCCATACGTGATACACGCTTTGGGCGATCATGTCTCGAAAGAGACATGAGTGACTGAGTAAATGATTATCCCGCAGTAGGTTTCCATTGCTTTCTACGGTAGACTGGTTGCCGACCAAGGCTATAGAAGCCAATCTGTCCTGTTATTTGACTCATAGCTAGAGGGGGAAGGGATGTATTAAGTTATTAAGTAGTAATTAGTGGGGGATCAGTTTATTACTTCATAACAATATAAATATTTGGCGCAATATGATCTTTCAACTTTTGATTTTACTTAAATAGCATAGTATCGTACAAACTTAAATTTATTGATATTTATTATTTATTAATATTGATAATGATTTTAACATTTGTTAGCGGATTTTTAAGTCAATAAATCATTGAGATGTTTGCTCACATGACGTGATAAATCTTTTTTTTTATAATCGTGTCGCCCCGAGCAAGGCATTTTACTGCCACGGTTGTGCAGGGGATTACATAGGAGGAATGTTGAAGAGTGAGAGGTCGAAGGGAGTGTCAGGAAGAGAGTAGGAGAGGGAAGAGAGTAGTGATGATAGTGGGGTGGATGTAGAAAGCATGAGAGAAATTTCCTAAATTCTATATAAAAAGCTACGACGACATAATCACCCATGAGCACACATTCTCTCTTTCCTTCTCATACACAGGTACATAAACGTTGCTTTTTCGTATATAGGTATACCAACTCCCGTTCTCCACATATACACACACTTTCACACGTAGAAATACACAATTCAGCTATTTTCAGTTCACCCAAGTACACGTAGAAACGCACACATAGACACTCACCCTCCCGCGTATGCATATCAAATGCCTCTTTCTTATGTTATCAGGTCCACACATGTTCTCTTATGTTCATATGCACGTCGTTTCGAGGAGAGAAACTTAAGTTTTTGGTTGGTTGGTTGGTTCATTTAACCAGCATATCAACCTTCATTAGGTCATTTAATGCTGAAAACCGTTTTGATTTGTTTTATTTAGTTTATTTGTTTTATTTATTTATTTATTTTTTAATCGTATCACCCCGAGCAAGGCGGTAACGCCACTGATGTGCAGGGGGCTACATAAGAGTAAAAAGATTAAGTACAAGAGAGTGAAGAAAAAGACGAACGAGTTAGAAAGGAGCAAGAGAAGGATGGGAATACAGATGTGATGACAGTTGCAAAGGCGGAGAGAAAAGAAAGGATATACAGGGTGGTGAAGAAAGAACTAGAGTCAAGTGGTTAAGAGATGAGTATTGACTTTGCATTTAAATTCCTGGAGGTTTTAGTCGTCAGGAAAGCAAGAATATGGAAGTGAATTCCACAGGCGGGAAGTACGAGAAAAGAAGCTGCAGGAGTAGAATTGCACGAGTAAACACCTGTTGCAGAGTCACCAGTGACTTAAGTTCGTTGGATCAGTAGCCATGAAAGTATTTATAGAACAGACAAAGGGAGGTGGGGAAGTGGCTGTAGTCGAGCCGACAAGTTGGTACCTATCACATTACTGATTCTCCTTTGGAGCCTGTCAAGAACACTGTTTTCAAGCTTCATTGGGATTAGTTTTTAAGGGCAGGGTCCCCAAGTCCTACCCTTGTGATTTAACCCATAACTGGAGGAAACGAACAGATTAATATCTTTCCTAATGGTACCAGTGCTTAAGTGAATGCAGGGTATTCAACTGGAATTCGAACTCGCCTCACCGATTTCTCTTTCCGAGTCGATATCCACCGCACCACAACGCACATCCATCCATATACGCTTACAGCAACTGGTATTCCCAAGCGGTCACCCATCTAAGTACTGACCAGGCTCAACGTTGCTTAACTTCGGTGAACACTTAAGTTGTAAAATAACTGCACAAGCTGATACACGCTTTGGGCGATCATGTCTCGAAAGAGATATGACTGACTGGGCAGAAGATTATCCAGCAGTAGGTTGCCATTGCTTTCTGCGGTAGACTGGTTGCCAGCCAAGGCTATAGAACCCAATCTGTCCTTTTATTTGACTCATATGTAGAGAGGGAAGAGATGTATTAAATTGTTAAGTAGTAATTAGTGGGGGATCAGTTTATTACTTCATAACAATATAAAACTGATCCCACAATTTATACTCAGCTGAAAGCCTCAATCATGTTTCCAAATATTATATTCAGTCAGTCAGTTAAGTGCCATACGTGATACACGCTTTGGGCGATCATGTCTGGAAAGAGACATGAGTAACTGGGCAGAAATTTATTCTGGAGTAAGTTTCCATTGCTTTCTGCGGAAGACTGTTTGCCAGTCAAGGCTATAGAACTTTAAATGTTCTGTTATTTAACCCATAACTGGAGGGATGAAATGGATTAATACATTTCCCAAGGGTATTTGTGCGATAGAAATTAATTGTTTATTTCTTATTTGTATCTTCTTCTTCATGTGCCGTGCCACTTCAGGACGTAGGCGATCATGGACTTCCATTTGGCTTTTTCTTTTGTCGCGGTTAATAATTTTTCTTTTGATATCACAACTAAGCCCCACTTCTTCAACCATTTGCTCAGACCTAACAAGTACATCTCGCGCTGTTTTCAACTGTCTCTCCTTCCATTTATCCGACCTGTGAGTATCAAGTTCTGCAGGCCTTCTTTCCTCATTATGTGTCCCAGGAACCTCATTTGTCTCTTCCTGATATTTATTTTCAGTTTTCTTCTTTTTTGCATCCTTTCCAACACCTCATCGTTGCACACGTGCTCCGTCCATGGTATCCTCAGCATCCTTCTGTAAAACCACATTTCTGTTGCCTCAAGCCTCTCCTTCATCTTTGATGAGACCATCCATTCTACTTATTCTACTTATTACGCCGAATTATAAATCGTAATTAGATAATTTGCTATTCAATCAGTTTTAGATCTTGTTAGAAATCAGTTTGGAAGTAAATGTTTTATAACTTTCGGATCTGGGGTGAGTTTATCCATATTAATAATTATAATAATTAATCCATATTAATAATTATACAATTTAATCAACGACTCAGATCTAATCAGACAAACCTTTTGGAACCTCATAAGTGCCAATGAATACAATTTTACAAAATATACCGCGTTTTCTTGTGTATAGTACTAGTTGAAAATAATGCGACCCTGTTTTTCTGAAGCTAAAAAAAGTAAATAAATAACGTGCTTGAATAAAATACAACCCCCCCACCGTAGTACAGCCATCCCGACGTATATTTCTTTTGAAAATTTGTAACATATTATTCATTAAAATGTCAATGTCGTACATATACTTCACTAAAATATTCAATTTTTTTACAATATCTAAACTTATTTATAAATGGAACTTTGTCTGTGTGAGTGCGTGTGTATGTGTGCGTGTGTCTGTGTGTGTGTCTGTGTGTGTGTGTGTGTCCGTTACCTATAGACTCCAAAACGGCTGAACCGATTTTCTTGAAAATTTACACAGTTGTACTATAAGCGTCTGCGAGTGTTCTTAGCTAGGTTTTGTGTCGAGGTACCCCCGATAAATATCGAAAGTCGATAATCGAAAAAATCGGGTTATAGAAGGAGTGGTCCAATTTTAAACAAATTTGATACACTCATAGACAAAGACATAAGAAACGATATTCAAAAGTTTCAAGGTTGCAGTTCTTACAGTAGTTCAGAAAATCGATAATATATATATATATATATATATATATATATATATATATATTGTGTGTATTTTGGCAGCATTTTTTCATTAATGCAGGTTTCATTGAATAATATAGACAAGTTTTGTCTATTAATTTTGTGTAGGATCCGTTCATACCGTCTGATATACTTGATGGTGATGTCGTTGAAAGACAACAAAAAATCACAGTATTTGTTGAATTTTTTATCGGGTCTAAGCTTTCGGCTCACATAAGCCATTATCAAAGAGTAAATATTAACACACAGTAAGCTAGTAGAATTTTTCTTAGGATGTTGGGATTAATTTTGAGTGGGGGTAATGAAGGATTACTGTAAACATTTCTTAGAATTATATCAATAGTTTCACTGACGGGTACATTAGTAAAAAGGTTTTCCACATCAAGTGAAGCTATGATTTCATTATTAGGTTTTTCACTCTTGAGGATTTGGATTGCCTCTAGGGTTGATTTTATGCTGTATTTACTCGGAAGGTAGGGTGTGATAAGCTGGTTAATATGTTTAGTTAACTGGTATACAGGAGTAGGAATTTGGGATATGATAGGGCGGAGAGGATAGTTAGGTTTATGAGTTTTTATGGTTCCGTATATGTAACCAGGTTTATAGTCACCAATAATTTTAGGGAGTTTTAAGGAATTCTGATCAGCGTTGTTGGCACTAATGAGTTTATTAAGTTTAGATTTTAGTTGGTGTGTCGGGTTTTTGTTAATTTTTTAAATTTTGTGTGGTCATGGAGTATGTGGTTGAGTTTTATGCTGTAATCTGATTTGTTAAGTACAACAAAGATGTTAGCCTTGTCAGCTTTTTTTACAATTATGTGAGGGTGGTTGCGTAGTTTATATATATATAAAAAATTTATAAATATATATATATATATATATATATATATATATATATATATATATATAAAAGGCAATATGTTTGTGTGTGTGTGTCTGTTTATCTGCCTGTATGTCTGTATTTTTTCAGCCCTTTTATTTTAGTTTTTGTTTCGGGTTTGGTTCTAAGTAGGTATAATTGTAGTTCTTAGTCTCAGCCATGATACCATTTACTCAGAGGACTTATTTAGCCTTCAAAATTCAGTTTATGACGAAAAAAACTTATTTGATATCGATACCAGGAAATCAAAATTTGACTTACATCCATTCATTTTTCTTTCAGTCTACAGTTTCGCTTTAACTGCAAACAACTATTGCTTTTTAGTCTTTCGTTCCAACGTCCAAAGAGTCTGAGCTCCAGGACCATGGATTAGTTTTAAAGTTTTCATTACACCCGAGCAACGCTGGGCTTTACTGCTACTTTTTCACTAAAATATTCAATTTTTTTGCAATATTAAAGAATAGAAATGAACCGGATGTTTCGACATTGCATGTTTCGTTTAAAAATTTCCGTTTAAAAACTTATTTTCAAATTTTCGGGGAAAGGTGCTAACTAGACATACCCGGTAATAGATTTCCAGGTTTTAATCTATCATACTTTTCTCTTTTATATAACATTATTATATTTCTATATATTAATAAACTATGAAAATAAAATAAAACTATTGTCTTTCATTAAGAATGAAGAGAGAAATAAATTTTGCCGTCATATCAAATGACTTTTACGAACATTTGTTATCAAAACCATCTTTCTTTGTGTTTTATTAAACAGACCCGTGAAAATTTCATAGTTTTTCTATTTGAATTTTCATATGACTCTTAATTCTTCAGATAAAGATTGAATAAACTCATGGCAAGTTCTATGACAACGGAACATCCGTAGACATTTCCCTATGGCACCGTCAAATATTTGAGCTTAATTTTATCAAAATATTAATAAATATGCATTCTGGTAGTTATTTTAAGAAGTATGGGGACACAAATGAAATTGACAACTTTTTCCATTTCACTGAAACGGACGTTAAAAATTTTATCTTCCCTTCTTTCTTCTTTCATTTTCCCACTGAAACCAAGTAGCGTCTCTGAGATGTCTTTTTACATGATTAAAATAGAAGGAGGCATTGACTGGTCGTAACGGTTGTGCTAACTTGGGAAGGAACAAGCAGAATTATTGTTTTCTATTGTGCTAGAAATCTTGCCGTTTCAAATAAGAATCTTGTAGTCTTTCTGGCGTTGTCTTCCAACAAAAGAAAACCGGTGAGCTTCTTCACCCAGGGGGAAGTATTTTCTCTTTTCAGGAGTCATTCAATATAATATCTGTTTAGTTTCTATTTTGTTTTTGCAATGTTACGTATTAATTGAAGTGGATTTATTTCAAAACTTTCTTCAAATCAAAAATCATCCTTTTTTGAAAGACAAAGTCTTCCCACGTTCGTTATTCTTGAGGTACAAATTCCTGGTAGCGAACTGCAAAAAAAAAAAAAAAATTAAATAAAAGCAATGTGTATACTTTATACATCTTACACAATTTTATTTCTTGATGTGGATCCGATAGTGGGGCCACGAAAGAATAACCCGGAAAACGCGCCCAAAACATTTCTCCTACAGACAAATGAAGTTTTAAAACATAGAAATATTTTATCAATTTTTTTCTGAATAGATTTCTGAAAATAAAAGATTGAATTTATTACCAAAAAAATATGTCATTTATATTTTAAGAACATTTTTCCACAACCACAAAGCTTTTCACAACTCATTTGTTTGCAATTTAGGTGCAAAAGTTGCTCTTTGACATATTTGGCCAGTACTAAGGACAGCCCGTACAGAACAATGCAAAAGAAATTAAATAGATATTGTTATTATTATTATCAGTAGTAGCAGTAGTAGTAGTAGTAATATTAATAATAATAATAATAATCATAATAGGTTCTGTGATAAATATCAATAAACAATAGACCATCTAATCTCAGGATGTTCTGCACTTGCCCCAAATGAATATAAATATCGTCTCGATAGAGTGGGGCAATATTTACATTGGACAATGTGCAAACATCACCCAGCACCGGTTACAGAAATAGAAGATGTCACCATTCTATGGGATTACACCATCTAAACAGACAGAAAAATTGAAGCAAATAGGCCAGACATTATTGTTAAAAACCAGAAAGAAAAAACTTGCCTATTAATTGATATGGCTTGTCCAGCGGATTGTAACATAGCAACCAAGGAATTTGAAAAACTATCAAAATATAAAGACCTGGAAATTGAAATAGAAAAAATGTGGAAATTGAAAACAAGAGTTGTGCCGGTGATAGTAGATGCTCTTGGAATGATAAAAAATGGAACAAAACAACACATTGAAAGAATCCCTGGAAACCCCAGCTTAAAAGAGATATACAAAAAATTATCTTATTAAGTACAGCCTACACACTAAGGAGAACTTTGTCTATGTAACGCTAGGGATGATGGGGAAGACAGAAAAAAACATGAAATGGAGCCATAACAACACGCCACGACCTGCCACGAAATATGATGAAAAATGACATAATAATAATAATAATAATAATAATAATAATAATAATAATAATAAAAGAAGGCAGTAAATACAAACAAGAATTACAGTTAGTAGATTCTGTAGAAAAGCAAAACAGTAGCCAAGAACCAACTATTGCGGCAAAAAATATGAAAATGAAAGCCAAAGATAAAGCTCTTGAAAAGATGAAACAGCGCTGGCAAGACAAACCTCTGCATGGCCAATATCCAGTACGTGCCAATAAATCCAATGTTGACAAAGTTAATACTCATCGATGGTTACGAGCATCTGGATTAAAGTCTGAAACTGAAGGATTTATACTTGCAGCACAAGACCAAAGTCTTTTCACGAGAAACTTTCAGGCAAATATTATGCATAATAATATGGATCCAAAATGCAGGTTTTGTGATAAACACCAAGAAACAATAGACCACCTAATCTCAGGCTGTTCTGTGCTTGCCCCAAACGAATATAAAAATCGCCACGATAGAGTTGGGCAATATTTACATTGGGCAATGTGCAAACATTATGGAAAAGCTGTAAACAAACACTGGTATGAACATCATCCAGCACCGGTTACAGAAATAGAAGATGTAACCATTCTATGGGATTACACCATCTACACAGACAGAAAAATTGAAGCAAACAGGCCAGACATTATTGTTAAAAACCAGAAGGAGAAAACTTGTCTATTAATTGATATGGCTTGTCCAGCGGATTGTAACATAGCAATCAAGGAATTTGAAAAACTGTCAAAATATAAAGACCTGGAAATTGAAATAGAAAAATGTGGAAATTGAAAACAAGAGTTGTGCCAGTGATAGTAGGTGCACTTGGAATGATAAAAAATGGAACAAAACAACACATTGAAAGAATCCCTGGAAACCCCAGCTTAAGAGATATACAAAAAATTGTATTATTAAGTACAGCCCACACACTAAGGAAAACGTTATCTATGTAATGCTGGGGATGATAGGGAGGATAGAAAAACATGAAATGGAGTCATAACAACACGCCACTACCTGCCTTAGGTCTCCCCGCAGACTTGGTTGGTAGTGAGACCAATGCAGAAATCTAAATATGATGAAAAATGACATAATAATAATAACACCATTACTATTATCATTGATCTGCTTGCTTGTATAAACGACCGTTTCGTTACATCTTTCGACCTACAATCAGAGCGTAGTATCTGTCCGATCCCTGACCCGTCTGAACCAGAATAAAATACACGCTTTCTAACCGAGAAACATACAGAATAATATTAATCTAGAAGGAAAAGAAAAATATGCCAGGGCGGATATGAATGAGCAAAGCCAGAAGGTAAACATTCAGAGCAAAATGAAATAACTCAAGGGAACGTTAACCGGGATCGATCTCTTATCGCTTAGGACAGCCAAAATATTACTGCATTTTTAAAAATTTTATTTCATAAAGAATATTGTAAATATCTCTTGATATACTGTGAACTTTGACCAATTTATATCACCGACTGGTTTCTTTTTTATTATTTGGAGAGAAGATGGGCGCCACCCGAGAGCTGTTACAAAGATCCCAGTGTGGCAAATAAATGTTCTTCTAGATTTTTGAACTCTCACAGATAATTAATTTAAACGGATTATTAGGTTGCCTACACTTTTGATACTTTCTTAAGAGTAAGATAACATATTTAGAAGCTTACACTTTTGTTTCCAATGGCTGAAGCTAGTTTGAGGGTTGGTAGGGGGGAGATTAATCAAACGATTTTCCCAGTGTGAACTGCAGCCAATTTATCAAACTAACTCGTACTTCTATCTTCCAACCAAAGCAGACAATAATTTATTCGTCTTCTAATATGATACTTGATTGTTTCATGTACAGGCCTCCATAGATTTAACTGCCGGTCCCTGACTACGTTTTCTCTATACGTCAAATGACCAGGGGATGCAAACAACGCGGTCAATGATCTCTGCTCCACCCGGGCAAATATCTCGGTTTCTCGTATGATCTGTTGGGGTTTACGTGTTCAAAGGGGCAGTATTGGTTTTGGGCCGAAGTGCGGACGACCTACTGAAGTTGGCTGACCTTCCAATCACGGCAGATTGACACTTTCCCTACCCAGCGCGCTGGGTCAGCCGGCAGCGATGTGCGCCGACATTTCTTGGTCAGCAGTTTCTGTCCCCACTCGGGGCTTCGGAATTCCCAGCATTCATTAGGGCCATGTCACGTGAATTATCTCAACCTTATCTATGTGGATGTGGGCCGCGCCATGTGCTTTCTCGTTTCTTTTTTTGGGATTCTAAGATAGCGACATACAGGTATATAGATATAAGAAAGAGAGAGAGAGAGAGAGAGAGAGAGAGAGAGAGAGAGAGAAGGAAATTATCAACAGAGACAGTGAAGAATAATTGAATAGAGATTTTTGAAATCGTTATATACAGTTAGTTTTTGGTCATAATTAAATTAGATCAGTACACAATTGCATTAAAAAGTGTTCAATACATTTATATTGTAGAACTTTTGAATATTTTTAATTTGGAAATTAGAATATTTTCGAAACCTAGGTTTCAACCTTTCGACTTGGCAGCCCGGCTGCAGTCACTCTCTCATCGGCGTGATGTGGCTTCCCTGTACCTCTTCTATAAATACTTTCACGACTTCTGCTCTGATGAACTTATATCACTGGTGCCCCCTAGGTATGAATTTGCACGAAATAGTAGATTAGCAACTAGGTCCCACCCTTTTACAGTGAAACCGATAAAATGTAACTGCAATTTCTACTCTAACAGTTTCTTTTCTCGCACTTCCCGCCTGTGAAATTCCCTTGCTTCCACGACAGCTACAATCTCCAGGAATTTAAATGTAAGGTCAATAGACATCTCTTATCACACTAACTCGCATCCATTCTCTCAAACTCTCTTCCCATCTACCCCACCCTCGTCCTTGGTATTCTCATCCGTCTGTCACCCCCCTCCCGACATTTCCTATAACTAATCACTCTTTCTCATCACTTTCCCCTATGTAACCCCCTGTGCAACAGTGGCAGTGGAATGCCTTGCATGGGGTGAAATGATTAAAAAAAATCTTCTGGAAGTTTTGAAACAATGAAAATTTTAAAAAATAGGGAGGAGTGATTCAAGGATCCTAAAATACTTTCACCTATACCCGTATGATCCTAGTATGTATTCATGGGTATCATTAGATTTGGACATAATTTCTGATCTTTCATTTAGTAATTTTTTCCGTTCTGTGGGAACTTTAGGCGTAAAAAAATGATTAATTAACTTGAGCGCCATTTATATCTTACGTTTAAGTACTAACTAATCTTAAGAATTTTAAGAAAATACGCTCCATAATCAAATGTTTTATTGAATTTAAAATAATTTTGCTGAAAATTTACTATAGTTATTGTTTTGTTTTCTGATAATGACATGTATGGTCGACTGAATCGATACATATATACATGTATGAAAAAAATACGATATCACCAAAACTGTACAGAAATTTAATATAAAAACTCGTATAAAATTTTAAAAGATTGAAAACTTCATAAATAATTCTAATTAAATTAAAAAAAAGAAAGTAACTTTATAAAAATTAATTATACATCAAAATGTTTTTCTTAAAACAATAGTTTCATAATATATCTTTTATTTATAATAACAATTAGAGCCGTTCTAATGAAATAATGTCATGTTTGAATAATTTTTTTATTTTATAATTTAGAGCAGATTTTTTTTATAAATGTGATGCTATTTGAAAAACAAAAAACAAAAAAAAAAAGAAAGAAAGAAAGGAAAAAGAATGCTAATTTACATTCTCAAAGGAGTTTTTCTTTTAAATAATATAAATATGAAGCGGACCACAATTTAGTTTGCTGAAATTTCATTAATAATGGGGGAAATAACAGGTATAAAAAATATTTCTATCAAGATTTTCAAAAATGAAATTCTAAAATAATTTTATTTATTTGTGAATAAGTCCTGAAAGTTTCATTAAAATACAGCAATTATCTAATTCTCGCAAGAATTTTCAAATCAATGTGTTTTTCACTAAATTTCATAATACTAAACTTTACTGTTTCCGTTGACGTAAGAAAGACTAGATTTTTTTTTGTAGAAAGACTACATTTCGAATTTAGAAAGGATTAAAAAATCTAATTAAATAATCAAAAGAAACTTTGGTCTTTCCTCTTAATAATGACGTAAAGATTTTGACGAGAAAACTTTGATTTTATCAAGTTTTGTCGGAAAAAATAACCTTCGACGCAGAAAAAAATAAGGTACAGCGGAGGGTCTGTAATGTGATCAATACTGGCTTGGCAGACCGCCTGCAGTCTCTCTCTCTCATCGGCACGACGTGGCTTCCCTGTGTCTCTTCTATAAATACTTTCACGGCTTCTGCTCCGATGAACTTAGATCACTGCTGCCCCCTATGTTCGAATTTGCACGAGATAATAGATTAGCAACTAGATCCCACCCTTTTACAGTGAAACCGATAAAATGCAACCGCAACTTCTACTCCAACAGTTTCTTTTCTCGTACTTCCCGACTGTGGAATTCTCTTCCACATGACTGCTTCCCCGACGGCTACAATCTCCAGGAGTTTAAATGTAAGGTCAATAGACACCCCCTAACACAATAACTTGCTTCCATTTTTTCAAACACTCTTCCCATCCTCCAAACTATCTATCACCCCTCAGACATTTCCTATATGTAACCACTCTTTCTATTTACCTTCCCCTATGTAGCCCCAAGCGCAATAGTGGCAGTGGTATGACTTGCTTCGGGTGAAAAGATTAAAAAAAAAAACAATAAAAAAAAAAACAGAAAAGCGCAGGTAAGGGTTGCAAAAAAAGGAATCCTCCTATTGTAATCTGCTCCAACTAGGTTTAGTAACAGAAGAAAGAAAACAGTAATATTTCGAATGCGTGGTCATTAGCAAAAAGAGCAGCCCAAAATGCCAAATACAGGTGGGGGATGTTGAAATCAAGCAGGTACGAAAATTTAAATATCTGGGAAGTGTTTTAACCGAAGACGGAAAGTGCGACACAGAGATCAAAAGGCGAATTGGCATGGTGAAGGACGCGTTCCAGAAGCTGAGTAAAGTATTAAGAGACAGGAAAATTTCACTAGAAACAAAGAAGAGAGTACTGGATTGCTATGTGATTTCAGTTCTTTGGCAGTGAATGTTGGACAAAATCAACAAAAATGAAGGGGAAACTTGAAGCAGCTGAAATGTGGTTCTACAGAAGGATGCTGAGGATATCGTGGGCCGAGCATGTGAGCAGTGACGAGGTGTTGAAAATAATGGAAAGTAAAAGGAAATTAATATTAAGAATCAGGAAGAGACAGCTGAAGATCCTGGGACATGCAATGAGGAAGAAGGGTTTGGAGAATCTGGTACTGACAGGCCAGATAGAGGGAAAAGGATAGAGAAAAGCAACTGATAACACATTTGAAGGACCTGAGCAGGTGAATGACAGAACGGGGCACAACAGTAGCAGTAAAATGCATTGCTTGGGGTGAAATGATTAAACCATTTTTTGGTATTTGTTTTCTTGTTCATATTCACAGAATCAACTTCAAACATTTTCTTTCTGCTCATTTCAGTTTTATTTATAAAAAAAACATACTTAATATCTTTTTTTCGTGACATTCTTAAAGGCTCATATTTTTTGTTCTTATCTTGTCAATGTTTTTAATTTTCATAAGAATGAGAATAATTAATCTCTTAAATTTTTGCATTTTATTTTCCAAAGCTGTATTGCCAACATTCAGTGATATTCGAATAACTTGTTTTCACTTTTGAGGTTATGTCCGTCTTACCACTCATAAGGACCTTTATATATGAAACTAAAAATATAATTAACTGATTTTATATATATATATATATATATATATATATATATATATATATATATATATATATAACGTAGAATATTTGGTATTTTATCAGGTAAATTCCAATAAAGACAAACTCAAAAGAACTCAATGTTAAATGCTTTATTAAATTTAACAGAGTAATAAAATCTTGAAAATTTTTTTCGATATTCTACAAATACATGGGTAATAGATATTTCGCAACTAAACAGCCACTCCTCAAACACAAACCATACAATAGTTTGGTTTTGGGTCTGAGGAGTGGCTGTTTTAGCTGCGAAATATCTATTATCCATGGATTTGTAAAATATCTATTACCCATGTATTTGTAGAGTATTCAAAAAAAATCTCAAGGTTATATATATATATATATATATATATATATATATATATAGGTGTCTTGTGCACTTTTTTAAGAATTATAACTTAAATAAAGTAATTTTTTAAAGTGCACACAAACTTTATGGACACCTTATAATATACACGCTAAAAAGTCTGCCTTTTTCTATATAGCTCAGAGGTAGAATCGTTGACTGACGTTAATTCGGTCGGGTTTCAATCCTGGGTTAAAAAGCAATCGGAGTCTAACCGTACTGATGAGCTGTGATACAGCGAAACAGATCTGTCTACGGATGACTATATATATATATATATATATATCAGTCATTCACATACAAGCCTTGTTTCGCTGTATCACAGCTCATAAGTGTGACTAGAAACATTCACTTGCTTCTGGCCAGGATCGAAACTCCACTGATTTGGTGTCAGTCGGAGTTGCTATACCCCTAAGCCATAGGCGCATGGAATCAGAGAAGAGAAATTGTAACGTATAAAAGCAGTGTATACACACGCCAGTCACCGAAAGAGCTCAATTCATTCCTAAAGAGTAATGCATATATCGCAGATGTGGAAACTCTTTTTAAAATTTTATTCTTTTTATATATATATTAACTTGCTAGTACTTTATATAGATGCTTGTTCGTAGTCGTTCTGACAGCAATAGCTGATATTATTTATTTTTTTCTTTGAAGTTGTAGGGACTGGTTCTTGTTTAAAGTAAAAGCAACCAAATGTAACCGCACTTCTACTTTAAAAGCTTCTTTTCTCGCACTTCCCGCGTATGAAACTCCCTACTCTGATAACTACAATCTCCTAACATTGTCATTTGCCATCTCTTATCTCCTTCACTCCCATTCTTTTCTCGAAACAATTTCATCTTCTACTATCACGCAGCTCTCTTCTCACACCAGTATCCACATCCTTCTTTTACCCATTCTCTGATATCCTCCTGTGACATGTTCCTCTTTCTCTTGACTCTTATGTAAATCTCTGTCCACCAGTAGCAGTACTGCCTTGTTTGGAGGAAACGAATTATATATATATATATATATATATATATATATATATATGTATGTATGTATGTGTGTGTGTGTGTGTGTGTGTGTGAAATGTGTGTGTGTGTGTATATATATATATATATATATATATATATATATATATATATATATATTTGAAAAGATTCTTCACAGGGCAAAGTTTTATAATAGCAAGGAATAATTGGATTTTCGATGACATACAAAAAAACTAAGACAAAAATTAAAAAAACAAAACAAAAAAACAAACAAAAAAAAACAACCGGTTTCGCCCAGAGCTTATCAAGTTTTTAATTTCTGGGGTTTTCTCAATCGTGATTAAAAGATAAAATGAGAATTGGGTGTGGTGGAGGGAATAATTCAAGATAGCCCAATCACACTCAGACCCAAAAGGCATTCTCTCTGCTTACAGAGAAAAGGCCTTCGGGATTTGATGTATATGGACTCTAGCACCTTTAGATGAAAGAGAGAGTGGGACCTTGATAAAATTGTAAAGTTCTCACCACTCAATCCAACCACACAATTCCTGCTATTTATTACATGCTGTGCTATTGAAGACCCGGAAGTATTCAAAAGTTGGCTACTACTTGCGGCTGAGTCCAAAATTCTGGGAGGTAAATGCTGTTTAACTCTTTGATCCAAACGCTGGGATGTTCTATCTATGTAGTTACATCCGCAACTACACAGAAATTTGTAAATAACAAAACTGATGTGAAGTGGAGGTAAAACATCCTTACGAATGGAGGAAAGAATTTACCGGACATTGCCAGAAAAATAACATTTGCCAACAGACTGAGAAATTCGCCTAACTAAAACCTCACCATTTGTTCCAATGTAAGGTAGTCGTAAATAAACTGGAATTTTTTTAACTACTTGTGACTTAACCTTATAAAAATTATCGATGACATGAGACATAACGCAATCCAAAATGTCCAAAGGATATCCATTTTTGAAAAGTGTCATCTTAATGAAGTCCATTTCACCGTGAAGAAAGGAACTGGAAAAAATTTTCAAAGCCCTATAAGTCAAAGTTTTAATTAAATTAACTTTACGTTGGCACGGGCAAAATGAATCCCAACGTATATATAATCCAGTAAAAGTATTCTTTCTAAATACTGAAGTCAAAAAGCCAGTACAATTCCTATGTACGAGAACGTCCAAAAAGGAAAGACAGCAATTTGACTCCTTCTCAACAGTAAATTGTAAGGACGGAGGAACAGAATTTAAAAGAGTGAGGAAAGTATTGGCTTCGTCCTCAACATTAAAAAGACAAAAAGTATCATCCACATATCGATGATACATTAAAGGACGAACATTGCGAGAAAAAATTAAAGTCACACAATAACCAACAAAAATATTAGCCAGCGATGAACCCAAAGGGGAACCCATCGCGATCCCATCGATCTGTCGATAAACAACATCATTGAAACTGAATTCGACAGACGAGGTGGCGAACTTCATCAAATCAACAAATACACTCTCCGGAAATTCAGGAGGAGACAAAGAGGAACGGTACAACATATCACAAAATATCTCTCTTGTCTCAAACAAAGGAACGTAAGTCAAACGAACACATGAAACCACGACTGGGAGATAAATTCTGTATAGATTCCACAAATGTAAACGAATGTTTAATACAAAAATGCAAAGATACAGGTTGTAGCACTTTAGAGAGCCAACACTCCACCCACGTTTCTATTGAACAGGTTAAGAGGCTCATCCCTTGTTCCCTGTTTAGGATGTGGTTTCCGGCTTTCTCTTTTCCAATCTTCTCACTTTGGTTTCTTTTTTTTTTTTTCAATTGGAGTAGATAGATCTATCTACCGCCCGATTCACACTCCACCCACGTCTATTGAACAGGTGTAGAGGCTCATCCCTTGTTCCCTGTTTAGGATGTGGTTTCCGGCTTTCTCTTTTCCAATCTTTTTACTATTACGTAGCCCCCTGCACATCAGTGGCGTTACCGCCTTGCTCGGGGTGATACGATTAAAAAAAACAAAAAACAAAACTAGCGACCTTATACTGGGATGACCCAGTCATAGATAAAATGGCTCATAATGGGACATCATTCTTATGGACTTTTGGTAACCCATATCTTCTTCTTCTATGTGCCCTGTCCATTCAGGACGTAGGCGATCATGGTTATCCACGTCTCCCTATTCCTTGTGGCTCTTCGTATGTTTTCTCCTGTTACACCTCGCAACCCCCGTTCCGTCATCCACCTGATCAGACCCTGCAAATATGTTATCCGCTGCCTTCCTCTGTCTCTCCTTCCTTCTATCTGACCAGTCAGTATCAGGTTCTCCAGGCTCTCCTTCCTCATTGCATGTCCCAGGAACTTCAGTTGTCTCTTCCTGATGCTCAGCATCAATTTCCTTTTTGTTGCCATTCTTTCTAACACCTCGTCGTTGCTTGTATGCTCAGTTCACGATATCCGTAGCATCCTTCGGTAGAACCACATTTCGGCCGTTTCCAGTTTTGTGCTCATTTTCGATGATATTGTCCAGCATTCACTGCCGTATTGAAGAACTGACATCACGTAGCAGTCTAGCACTCTTTTCTTCGTTTCTATTGAGATTTTCCTGTGTGTTAGTATTTTGCTCATCTTCTGGAACGCGTCCTTTGCCATGCCAATTCGCCTTCGGATCTCCGTGTCGCACGTTCCATCTTCTGTTAGAAAACTTCCTAGGTACTTACATTTTTGAAGTATAAAAACCTATATAAACGGGGACAAATAGACCCAGTGGGTCGAATTAACTCTGTTATATCAGGTGTTAATAATCTACTCTTAACCCATTTTAGCAGTTGTCTTTGAAATTTAGCTTCAATAGACACGGTGCTATCATGAGTCTGAACTGGAACTAATTTCATAAATTTCGATGTATCATTTAAAATATGAAGCATCTTAGATACATAATCTGAATGTGATTGGGCTCTAGTTTTCCTTGAAAAAAAATTTTTTTTTTTAACCCCTCAATTCTCATTTCATCTTTTAATCACAATTTAGAAAATGCCAGAAATTAAAAACTTGATAAGCTCTGAGTGAAACCAGTTGTTTTTTTTTTGTCTTAGTTTTCATCAAAAATTCAATTATTCCTTGCTATTATAAAATTTTGCCCTGTGAAGAATCTTTTCAAATAAATATATCTATATATATATACATATAGGATTCTCTTGTAGTTTCGGATGTATGAGGGTACTGACTTATTGGCAATCCTGCCTAGAGAGTCCAGTCTGTTCTATTTACTCATAGATGAGGGAAGAAGAAATGGACACATACCCTTTCTCAAGGTTTTTATACATAATGAATTATGGACTTTTGGTAACCCATATAAACGGGGACAAATAGACCCAGTGGGTCTAATTAACTCTGTTATATCAGGTGTTAATAATCTACTCTTAACCCATTTTAGCAGTTGTCTTTGAAATTTAGCTTCAGTAGACACGGTGCTATCATGAGTCTGAACTGGAACTAATTTAATAAATTTCGATGTATCATTTTAAAATATTAAGCATCTTAGATACATAATCTGAATGATCCAGTAACACTACACCGGCTCCTTTATCACAAGATTGTGATTCTTTCTTAAGTTTTTAACTTTCCGGAGGTGTTGTTCACCCCATGTTGACTCTGTATACGAAACAGAAGAACCAGCAAAAGAATAAGCATAATAATTAAGTTTTGCTTTAAGATCACTCAAAATCTCAGCAGAGAAAGGTGTCAGTCTATAAGCTTGAGCAAATAGAACCTCAAACTCTGCAAATATCTTTTCACGGTCAGGCATAGGGAAAGGGACACAGTAATCAAGATCGTGAGCAAGAATATTATTTTCTAACTGTGAAGGCTCATAAGAGGAATAATTAAAAATTATTCCATTTCCAGTAGGTTCTTCACACTGCATCCAAAGCGCTTACGAACTAAATGATCTAATTTTATCTGGTTTAACAAAGACAATTATATATATATATATATATATATATATATATATATATATATGTGTGTGTGTGTGTGTCATCCGCAGACAGATCTGTTTCGCTGTATTACAGCTTATCAGTACGGCTTAGACTCCGGTCGCTTCCTAACCCAGGACTGAAACCCGACCGAATTGGCGCCAGTCGGCGATTCTACCTCTGGGCTATGGGAGTTCGGTAGAAGAAGGCAGACATTTTAGCGTGTATATTATCATTATACGTGATATATATATATATATATATATATAAAGGAAAAGTTGGTTATATATTATAATTCATTTCAATGAGCTTAATTAGCTCATTTCATCAGATCACGCAATATTCCTTCCATTTGGTACAAAAATTTTGCCGGAATAAGCATTTTCTTTAACTGAAGAAAAAGATAAAAAATAAAAATAAAAATAAAATTAGAAGAAAGAAAAGAGAAAAAGAAAAGAGGGTCAGGACTTAGGCATTGGCGTCAGATCAGCTGGGGGTATTCAGATCAGTCGTGAAGATGCTGACCTTTAAAGAAATTTCTAATTCCATGGATACGTATGTATGTGTAACCCCATAAGTTAACCCACCCATATACACATATGCACACACATCCCCACATGTACTTACAAATGAGACTGTGTTTATGCTTATATATACTTACCGACCTACCTTTTTTCATCTCTACATACAGATCATACGTTCGTATACTCACATATATACATTTCATAAAGACGGGATTTCCGCGCGTATAAATAGTGTTATATATATATATATATATATATATATATATATATATATATATATAACACTATTTATATAAATCACAAGATAGTAAAAACTTACATTCTAACTGCTAATGTTAAATCTGTCTAGAAATCAAAGACTCTCATTAATCAACCATTTTAACTACCCACACCACTTTCTTCAAAATTCTAACGGTCAATCCACGAGACTTGTTCCCTTATCACTAACCTCCACCAACATCCCAAACACAACTGACCAAATATAAGAAAAGAGGCTTTCTATTCCTATCCAAACCATCTGATGAGACATTGAAGTTTCAAAGTTTCAATGTCGAAACAAATGTACCTTTGTAGTGGATATATATAAAATAAATTATGTACATGTTCTAAAATATGATTTATAATAACTATATATATATATATATATATATATATATATATATATATATATATATAATTATGCTAGTAATTCTCACTTCACGTGTATAATGGGGCACGTAAGTGTAAAGTGAGATATGCTTCTCATATATATGGGGTGCACCTAATTTTGTGCATGCTTCTATAGAATTTTGGCATGTTTATATATATAGGGGTTGTCCCAAAAGTTCGTAAACATTTGCAAAAAATTGAAATTTTACTCGCCAAGTAATCTAAGGTTACCAGAAAACACTTGCAAAAAATTGAAATTTTACTCGCGAAAACAACAAAAATTATTCCTCAAAATAAAGACCATCATTTTCCAAGAATTTCTGTCATCGATCTGCAAGCTTTCGGATCTGGTCAAAGTACCATTCAGCCGGCTTCGAATCAAAGAATTCTTGACTCGCTTCCTCGACTTCATGAGTCGAATCGGCAGCCCTTCAGAAAAAGTTGGATTGAGCGGAAAAGGCCGTAATCTGATGGAGCACAGTCAGGACTGTAGGCTGGATGTGGCAGAACCTCAACGCCTTCCAGCTCCTCAAACTTGTCTTTGGTCTTCCTGGCGGTGTTTGGCTTGGCATTGTCCTGCTGCATCAAAGCGCTTTCGGTTGATCAGAGCCGGGTACGTTTGCTTAAACGTTGTGTAGACACGCTGAAGTTGCTGACAGTAAAGTTCGGCACTGACCATTCGGAACCAACTCAAAATGCACGATTCCCTCAAAGTTCCACCAAACGCACAACATGATTTTCTTGCCAAATCGATCTTGCTTTGGAACCGACGGTGTCTCTTGCCATTTCTGAACCCATCACTTGTCTTGATTGTGCTGGACCAGATGGACCCATTTCTCGTCGGATGTCACAATGCGCTTCCAAAAACGCTCGTCCAATGGATTGCTGAGCAATTGACGGCAAATTTCAACTGGTCTTGTGCTTCGGTGAGTTCGTGCTGATCTTGGCGCGGCTTTTTGTGAATAAAATAAAGTTGCTTCAAATGTCGGTGAATTGTCGATTTGCCAACTCCAAACTCATCAGCCAATTCTCGAGTGCTCGATGAAGGCGCAATGTCCAACCTGGTTTGCAAGTCTCCATCATCCAACTTTAACGGCCGTCCCGAACGAGGCTTATCTTCAAGACTCATGTCGCCAGAATCGAAACGATTGTACCACTTTGAGATCGCCGCATATGCAATTGTTCCTTCACCTTCGGTAGCACAAATCTATTCTGCATCTTTTCTGGTTGAAAGACCTCGCTTCCAGCAGTAATGAATCAAAACTCGCAGCTCAGTTTTATCAATTGCCATCTGGAATACAAAGATGAAGATCACTATAACGATATAAACGCAAAATTGCATAAAAATTCAAATTTTTGCAAGTGTTTACGAACTTCTGGGGCAATCTAATATTGTATGTATTATTGTGTGTATAAGGGGGCAACTAAGTATAAATGTATTTCATATACAAGAATAGACATAATTATGTATACGTTTTTCCATCATGTAAGGACACCTGATTATATGTGGGTTATGTTAATCTTGGAACGAACCCAAGAGAACTGAATGTTAAATTCATTAAATTAATTTAACAGAATAATATAATTAATAAAAGATTAATCTCAAGATCGTTAATTTGTTTAGATATTCGCTTTAACCTATCCAAAACTACATTTAAACCGTATCAAAAAAATAATCACTCCCCTATCTATATTAATGTTAACTCTAATCAACCTAAATCTATCATAAAACAAGTCCCCAAAACAGTCAAAATTAGAATTAATAAATTATCTTCTAATCATGAAATATTCGATGAGAATAAAACAATATACAATGAAACCCTAAAGTAGAGGGATTTTAAAGATGAAATATTATACGAAGAAAAATTGAAATACAAAACTAGAAGCAAAAGTAAAGTTAGAAAAAGAAAAATAATATGGTTCAACCCTCCTTTCTGCAAGTTGTTCAATATAAACATAGGTAAATACTTTAAAAATCTAGTTAGTAAACACTTCCACCAACACCACCCCTTAAGTAAATTATTCAATAAAAAAACTCTTAAAATTAGTTATTCTACCACAAAAAAAAAACATGCAAATCATAGTCAATTCAAATAACAACAAATTACTTAGAGACTTCTTTAGCAAACTTTCAGTAGACAAGCCTTCCTGTAATTGCATCAATAAGACAAATTGTCCAGTTGATGGCAGGTGTAATTCCGAAAAAGCTATCTATGAAGCCACTATTTGTCCAGTGGAGGACCCCAACATTAAAAGGGTTTATATAGGGATATCTGCAGGTAGTTGGAAGCAGAGACTATACAACCACAGACACTCTTTTTCCAACGCCTCCTTGAAACATCAAATTGCCCTATCTAAGCAATATTGGAATATTCGAGACGGAGGATTTACCCCACTGGTCAGATGGAGGATTGTGAAATACGCCAATACTCCCAACAGTTTCAGGGATAGGTGCAATTTATGCCTGGAGGAAAAATGGATGGTTATAAAATATAATAATCTTAAGGAACTACTAAATCAGTGGAATGAATTAATATTTAAATGCAGACACAAAAATAGATTTAAAATAGTATAGATAAATCCTGATTGTGATTTGGATTAGTGTAAATTATATTAATTTACATAAATTTAATTTTAAAAAGTGTTTATTTTGAAAAATTCTGGAATGTGCTGTTAATATCATTTTACAGTAAAGGTTGTTTTGATTTTTAAATTTTTAAATCTTTAATTTTAATTTTTGTAATTTGTAATTTTTCGTGTTTTTTTTAGTTTTGTAATTATTATATTTATAGGTAAATTTTATGTTTCGTTTTTCCTCGTTTTTCTTCGTTTTTCATAGAATGAGTATTATTATTATTATTACTATCATTATTATCATTTTCACACACACACACACACACACACACACACACACACACACACACACATATATATATTATTACGAATTTCTCTTTTTTTATTATTATAATTTTTTAATAATTATTTTATTATTATTGTCTGTTGCTAGTATTATTATGAGAATTAAAGGTTTTTTTTAAATTATATTTTAATTTTGTTATTTAGTTTTTCTTATTAGGAATTATTATTTTAACTTTATTTTAAATAAATTACTACTAGTAGTTATATTGTAATTTATACTAGGATGTAAGATTTATGATTTCTTTTTCATCGCAAATATATCCTAGAATCGGTATATTTTAATTTAAGAGGAAATCCTATGTCACGTTTCTAAGAATGTTATATTAATGTAATAGACGTTAGTTTGATATATGAAGATTATTTTAAGTTATTTTGATTTAAATTCTTTTCTCTATCGTTCTAATTTTTTATCTCTTTCTTTTTTATTTTTTCCCCCGCCCTCTTTTTATGCTTATCTTTCTAACGTTTCATTTTTTAATGATTTAATTATTTTAACGAAATTTTAAAAAAATTAATAGAATATTTTGGGATACTATTAAGAGTAGTTATTTTTTCAAATTTTATTAAAATTATGTTGCATTATTTAAGTTTGTACCGTAAATATATCCCAGTATATTTGAAATTAAATTTCAGAGTTAAATTTTGACATATTACAGCTAAATTTTCCACGTCAGGTTAATTTCAGTTTGCGGCTAAAGCTTATATTTTTACTTCTATTTTTATTTTTTATAATTATTATATTTATAGATATTTTTGTAATTTCTTTTGTATTCTTTTGTTATAGAATGAATATTATTATTATTATTATTATTAGTAGTAGTAGTATTTTTATTAGTTTTATTATAATTATCATTACGTCTGAGAGAAAGTTTGTTTGATACATTCATGTATATATAAATGTATACGTATGTAAATACATATATATATGTGTGTGTGTGTGTATGTGTATATATGTATGTTTTTTTTTTTTTTAATCATTTCACTCCGAGCAAGGGGGAAACGCCACTGATGTGCAGGGGGTTACATAAATGTAAAAAGGTTAATTAGAAAAGAGTGAGGATTACAAGCTAGTTAGAAAGGAACAATGGAAAGCTGAGAAAGCAGGTGCGATGACAGATACACAGGAGGAGAGAAAGGGAAGGTTATACAGGGGAGGGGAGAGAGCTAGAGGCCAGTGGTTAGTAAATGAGTATTGACTTTGCATTTAAATTTCTGGAGGTTGTAGCCGTCAGGAAAGCAAGAATACGGGAGCGAGTTCCACAGGCGGGAAGTGCGAGAGAGGAAGCTGCAGGAGTAGGTAGAATTGTCGTCTGCATTTGGCTAACCTGACTGTGAATGGGTGGGACCCAGTTGCCAGTCTGGTTGCACGGGTAAACACTTGTTGAGGAGGCATCAGTGACTTAAGCTCATCCGAGCAGAAGCCATGAAAATATTTATAGAAAAGACAGAGGGAGGCCACATATGTATACATATATTTGTTGTCTCTTTATTGTTTTATTTGTTATTATTATTATTTTTATTATTATTATCTATTATTAGTATTGCTTGTATTTTAGATAATTTTTAAGATTGTATTTTAATAATTATATTTTCTTATTGGGAGTTATTATTTTAACTATAGTTAGAATAAATTACTACTAGTGGTTATAATGTAATTTATCTTAGGATATATGATTTATTTTTCACCATAAATATTCCCGATAGTTGGTATATTTTAATTTAAGGGTAAATCCCTTGTCACATTTCTAAGAATGAATTATATACGTCAGTTTCGATCTAGTTTTTTTAATTTTTATAATTATTTTAAAATCCGTTTTATCGTGATTTCTCCTTTTTTCTTTCCTTCTTTTTGTGTATTTTCCCCTTCTGTTAAGTTTATTAAATTTTTCCTGTTTCTATATTTATATCTTTTGAATTTTAGTATTTTAATTATTTCAACAATATTTTTTAAATTAGCATTAATTTTTAAAATAATAGTAATAGTAGTAATTTTTTCAAATTGTATTAAAATTATGATGTACAATTTTTTTGTACCGTAAATATATCCCGGTATATTTGAAATTAAATTTCATAGTTAAATTTTGACATGTTTTTCTAAGGGAACAGTTCGGTGGTTTGAGACGCTATTATGAGAAATGGTGTCAACATTTATTACTCGTGATACTGTATTTCGCTTTTATTGTACCTCGTTGTCCTTTCTTTATCTCTTCTTGCTTTCCATTCAGTTTTTTTCTGTTTCCACTTTTTTCTTTTTTCTCTTTTTCTTTTACAACTTTTTTCTCTTCTTTGCATAAATCAATCTTTTCTCTATCCTCGCTTTCCTTTTTCTTTGTTTTTTTTCGAATGAGCGAGAAATTTTCGTAAATAACCGTTACAAATGTCTATTCTAATATAGACATGTGAGCGTCTATGTAAAATTAAATAAAAGAAAAGGGAATTTTTTTAGGGGGGATATTTTGAGGACCAACTTTTGTACCATTTGGGTCTGACGAGCCGCGATAATAATATCAAAAAGCGGTGAAATATGTATTACCCATTGTAATAATCTAAAATCTTATATATATATATATATATATATATATATATATATATATATATATATGCTCGGTACTTATTTGATAGCGCTCAATATCAGTGATAGGGCTGACATATTCATATAGATAAGTGTGAGTTTGTGACTGTATTTCACGCTCTTGCGATCGTCAGACAAACTCGGACGATCGCAAGAGCGTGAAACCCAGAGCCACAAACTCATATCTATCTATTTATCTTACCTTACCTTATCTTATGTATACCGGGGAACGAAGAATCGGCAAGTTCAATTACCGGTAGTGTGCAGAAGTGTTAGGTCAGGGATGATTTTAAACTTTATTTTGATACCTCATAAAAGATAATATAGTTCTTGTCCTAATACTTTTTGCACAGTACTGTATATAAATGCTAGCAGGAATTCTTGTCACCTTAATTTTACTAGTCAATGTCCGCTTACATATAAAATTGGTAATATTAAAAATTTCCTTACGAGAATGTACGAGAATTCATTTTCTCCTCTGCTTCTCTTCAAAGAATTCCATAAGTTGGAACAAACATATGTGAACAATGGCTTCCCTAATCATCTTATTGACAACCATATTAGACAATAACATGAATATTTTCTACAAAACCCAAATTTATAGCAATTATAAACAGGACAAATCTTTACTTCGAAACAACCGAATATACGTAACTTTAAGTTTGACTTAAACAAAAACATTAAATTAATTATTTGTTACACAAAATTTAAAACTGCTTACCTCATCGTCAAAATAAACAATTTAACAGCAAGATCTAAGTTTCAGAGAACCAACATTATTTAGGAATTTACTCCTTGTATTATAGCCAAATTTGATCTTCAAAAATTTAATTACAATGTTAAGTGTTATTTTCTGTCTTAATTCCTCTTCTTTTATTGTTCTCTCTCCTTAATTATGTTTTCTTCTTCTCATATTATAGTAAGTCCTATGCTAACAGTTTCTTCTCTCGTTTGTGGAACTCTCTTCCGGCTTCTTGCTTTCCAGTCATCTTTGATCCTGAAACATTTAAATGCAATATCAATGATTATTTTATGTTTTCTTGATTCCTGTTCTTTTATCATTCTCTCTCCTTAATTATATTTTCTTCTCATATTATAGTAAGTCCTATGCTAACAGTTTCTTCTCTCGTTTGTGGAACTCTCTTCCGGCTTCTTGCTTTCCAGTCAACTTTGAGCATCAAAAAAATAAATTACGATGTCAATCGTTATTTTCTCTATTCTTAGTTCTGTTATTTAGTTGTTCTCGCTTCTGAATAATATTTTCTATCTTCTTATATCCGTTTGCAATCAGCATACATTTGCGTTTATTGCCTTTCTTGGGGTGAAATAAATAAAAAAACTTTTTATAATAAAGACTCATATTTTAAGCTAAAATTTACATTGTATATTTATGTATTTATTATATAAATATCAGGAGGAAATGAAAATTTTACCTCCAATTTTCCCAATTTTATTTTTTAAAATCTGACATTATACAGGGGACGACTGTTTTATTTTTTAATCATTTCACCCCAAGCAAGGCAGCCTCACCGCCACTGGTGCGCAGGGGGTTACATATGAAGAAAGTTATGAGAAAAAAAAGAGACAGATTATGAGGGGTGTCAGGAAGTGGGTAAGAGAAGGATGATAATTTTGGTGAGATGAGAGTCGAGTGGACTGAGAAAGGAGCATGAGAGAGAGGATGAAGCTTAGTGAGATAGGAGATGACTATTGACTTTACATTTAAATTCTTGTAGATTGTAGCTGTCGGGGAAGCAAGTGAATGGAAGGGAATTCCACAGGAGGGAACTGCGAGAAAAGAAGCTGATGGAGTAGAATTTGCGTTTACATTTTATTGGTTTCACAATAAAAGTGTGGGACCTAGTTGCTAATCTTGTGGCTCCAGTAAATTCATATATAGGGGGCACCAGTGAGCTAAGTTCATCGGAGCAGAAGCCGTGAATGTATTTGTAGAAGAGACATAGGGAAGCCACATTACGCTGGTGAGAAAATGATAAAAGATTGATGAATTGTCTAAATTAAGCACGTGCGTACCAAATGATTTTTCTGTTTTTACTTTTCTTGTTGGGGTTGTTGTTTGTTATGTATTGGATGTTTTTGTTTCTGTAGCCACTTTTTTTTAATGACTTGTTGTAGAGAGTTTTGTGTTTGTTGAATATTTCTTTGTTGGACGAGTTTTGGCTGATTCTATGTTCTATGGAAGAGGGTATATGTTTGATAATGCTATGGGGGTGGTTTGACTTTAAACAAGAAAAAGCACACACCCCAATACATAATAACATACATTAAATTAAGGAGAAACCAACCCCAAAACAAAACAACACCTACCAACCCCTATACATTTTTATGAAAGATATATTTTATAAAAGGTATATTTTACAAAAAACAAAGAAATAAAAACACAAGAAAAAGTACACAACCCAATACAAAATAACATACATTAAATTAAAGAGAAACCAACCCCAAAACAAAACAACACCTACCAACCCCTAAACCAAAGGCGCCAGCAGCACCAGCCCTTTCAAGATTAATAGATTAACCTATCATGAACTCTGCCAAAAACAAACACTTGACCCCAACACCAGTAAAAAGGTCAACGGGACTCAAAATACAGACCAACCCCTCTTACACCCGAAAATAGCAAATCCAACACAAATAAACGGTCTTTTCAACTGGATAATTCTCATTTCTAAAAAAATCACCTGAGGATGAAGCCAAAACATAATGGGCTGGCTTCGAAACATGAGAAATGTTTTGTGTAGTGATACTATGAATTTAAAAACATTGTAACAACCATTACAGTATAACGCTCTGCATTTGTATCGAGTACTCTTTATAAAAGTAAATGCATGAACAAAAGGTAAATAAACCTACGAGTTCCACAACTTAGTTACTATATATATATATACCTATCTATCTATATATATATATATATATATATAATCATATAATGTTTTGTGTAGTGATACTATGAATTTAAAAACATTGTAACAACCATTACCGTATGATAAAGAATTATAATGATGAAAAGGGCTTGGAAAATTTAATATTCACAGGGCACATTGAAGGCAAGAAGGACAATACCTAAACGCGCGAAACAAAAATTTATATTTATAACCAAAAATGATAAACTTTGTAACAACAAAGACGAGATAAATAGACGGCATGTAAATAGTGTAAATGAAGACCTTTTCAATTTTTTAGTTCAATTTTTTTTCGGTATGTGCGTGCTTGCATTCGATATGTGCAAGTATTGTCCAAAAGTTTATAATCTCACGATTTCGAACCTTATCAAGTTCAGAAGTGAAATAATTATGGATGTTTTTATATCGGCAATGACTTGAGAAGGGAATGGTGAGATGTTGGTCCTTGGTATTCGTGACAAAATCGTACAACATAAATCCATTCATCCGGGTTACTTCACCTCGTTTTCCATTCAAATACTTTTACCCATAACCTATGAATAGTTTGTGACGTCTTTAAAATGAATGTAAAGTGGGAAAGAGCCAAACCCAATTATGTAAAATGGAATAAAGTTTTGATTCATATGAGTTCCACCCTTTCCATTCCAAATAAAATAAAGAAAGTTCAAAATATCGGGCAATCTAGCCGATATGTTTAGCTAATAACAAGTGTCACATTCATCACAAAGGGACCAAACGTTAAAATAAGAATTAATGAAACAGAGAAATATATGTTCACATTGAAGTTAAATTGATTGGTTGCTTTGTTTCAAAGGCATATCAGCTCTGTCAATTAGTTAAAGCCGAAAAACATTTTATATATGGCTTGTACACATGTGTATTGTGGTGCAGTAGATATCGACTCGGGACGAGAGATCGGGAGTGGGGGGGGTGACGAGTTCGAATTCTAGTTGAATTCTTTGCATTCACTTACGCGCAAATACCTTTGGGAAAGGTATTAATCTGTCTCTTCCCTCCAGTTATGAGTTAAATAATAGGACAGATTGGGTTCTACAGCCTTGGTTGGCAACCAGTCTACCGCAGAAAGCAACGGCAACCTACTGCGGGATAATCTTCTGCCCAGTCAGTTATGTCTCTTTCGAGACATGATCATCCAAAGGGTGTATCACGTATGGCACTTAACTGACTGACTGAATATAATAGTTGGAAACATAAATAAAACTTCTACTGGGCATAAAGTGGGGGATAGGTTTTCTATTGTTATGAAGTAATAAACTCATCTCCCACTAATAATACTTAATATAATAATGTAGTATATACTCTATCTCTTCTCCCTCCCGGTATGAGTTAAATGGCAGCACAGATTGGGTTCTATAGCCTTGGCTGGCAACTTGTCTACCGCAGAAAGCAATGGCAACCTACTGCGGGATAATCTTCTGCCCAGTCAGTTATGTCTCTTTCGAGACATGATCGCCCAAAGCGTGTATCACGTATGGCATTTAACTGACTGAATGACACAATGTTTGGGGTCGTTTGTGATATCACTCTCCAGTTAAGGAGAGAGAAAAGTAAAAGAAAAGGTGGAAAACATAAAATAACAACTGATATATTCAAATTGAAGGAAAAGATTTAAAAAAAATATGAAATGAAATTAGTAAATACTAGCAGTATAGCCCGGCGTTGCTCGGGTGTAATGAAAACTTTAAAACTAATCCATGGTCTTGGAGCTCAGACTTTTTGGACGTTGATACGAAAGACTAAAAAGCAATAGTTGTTTCCAGTTAAAGCGAAACCGTAGACTGAAAGAAAAATGAATGGATGTAAGTCAAAATTAAATTTCCTGGTATCAATATCAAATAAGTTTTTTTCATCGTAAACTGAATTTTGAAGGCTAAATAAGTCCTCTGAATAAATGGTATCATGGCTGATATATATATATACGGTGTGTATACACCACTTATATAACACGCTAAAATTTCACTCCCCTGATTCCATGCGCCTATGGCTTAGGGGTTAGCGACTCCGACTGATATCCCGGCCAGAAGCAAGTGGATGTCTAGCCACACTGATGAGCTGTGATACAACGAAACAATTGTATGTGGAGGACGAATATATTATGCTCTCTACTACTTCTACGATTGATGCATTACTCTTCAAAAATGAATTGAGTTCTTTCGGTTATATATAACACGCTGAAATGTCTCTTCTCTGATTTCATGCGCCTTTGGCTGACACCAAATCGCGACCCGACTGACATCATATATGTGTGAGTAAAAAGCTTATTAAGGCTTGTAAATTCGAGAACGTTCATGAATATTCATCAGAGGGTTGAACGGTCACGAAAAACGTGTTCATGATATATAAACCAATAACGTCTCGTATTGTATATAAACAAGTGCAATAAACCCTACATTGCATTAGAAATGTCCCTCTGAGAACGAAATGCATTATCTAAGAATAGTTTTTTATTTATTTTGTTTCTTTACAGATATACACTATCTGAAAATAATTCACACACAAACGCATATATATATATCTATATATATATATATACTAGCAGTATAGCCTGGCGTTGCTCGGATGTAATGAAAGCTTTAAAACTAATCCATGGTCCTGGAGCTCAGACTATTTGGACGTTGGACAAATAAATTATTTTCGTCGTAAAATGAATTTTGAAGGCTAAATAAGTCCTCTGAGTAAATGGTATCATGGCTGAGACTAAGAACTACAATTATGCCTACTTAGAGCCAAACCTGAAGCAAAAACTAAAATTAAAGGGCTGAAAAAATACAGACATACAGGCAGATAAACAGACACACACAAACATCTTGCCTTATATATATATATATATATATATATATATTATCGATTTTCTGCAGTATTGTACGAACTGCAACCATGAAACTTCTGAATATCGTTTCCTATGTCATTGTCTATGAGTGTATCAAATTAGATTAAAATCGGACCACTCTTTCTATAACCCGATTTTTTCGATTATCGATTTTCGATATTTATCGGTGGTACCTCGACACAAAACCTAGCTAAGAATACACGCAGACGCTTATAGTACAACTGTGTAAATTTTCAAGAAAATCGGTTCAGCCGTTTCGGAGTTTATAGGTAACGGATACACACACAGACACAGACAAAGTTCCATTTATAAATAAGTTTATATATATATATATATATATATGAATTGTTTGAACATTTTTTTGATCGATACTCATATTTAAGTAAATATTCTGTTTTTAATTAAACAGTATTATGCATTTGTATCTACCGGCCTGATTATATAAGAGAAACTTTAATTACGAAAATGTGAGTCATTCGGCAGGATTTGAACCTGCGACACTTATCCACTTAGGGGAAGCTACCATGTGATCTGGCACGTCTTAGACCTCTCGACCAGGAATGACCATTAGTCTAAACGAGGTTTTAATCAAGCCTATATAACACAATTTTCGATTCATCGGAATAAACATATCTGCTCTGAAATGTATCGTAATGTCAACAAATGTAAACATGTTACGGAAATTAACAAATCTTTTCAAACAAATCAGTTCAAATTGTCGGTTGTTTATAACCAAGTTTCGTTAATATTCGTTAATTTCCGTAACATGTTTATATATATATATATATATATATATATATATATATATATATATAAATCGAGGTAAAGAGGACCCAAGTCTTTATGATTTTGACTCCACTGTATATATATATATATACATGTTACGGAAATTAACGAATATTAACTAAACTTGGTTATAAACAACCGACAATTTGAAATGATTTGTTTGAAAAGATTTGTTAATTTCCGTAACATGTTTACATTTGTTGACATTACGATATATATAGACGAGACATTGAAGATTCAATGTCGAAACAAACGTACCTTTGTCGTGGATATATATAGAAAAATTATGTACATGTTCTAAAATATAATTTATAATAAATATTCACATCTCTATATATTATAAAACGAGCACTGTTTTAAATTAATGTTTTGGACGTTGTAAGAATTCTTTCTTCGTTCTGTATTCATTCGTATATATATATATATATATATATATATATATATATATATATATATATATATATATATATAGCTCATAAGTACGGTTAAACATCCGATTGTTTTTAACCTAGGATTGAAAGTCGACCGAACTGGCGTCAGTCAGCGATCCTACCTCTACCTATGGGCGCTCGGTAGAAGGAGCCAGATTTTAGCGTATGATGTATGATACGCCAGTAGCCAGAATGCTCTAATTCCTTACTGAATGAGCGATGCGTATATATATATATATATATATATATATATATAAAGAGAGAGAGAGAGAGAAAGAGATTGAGAGAGAGATTGGATTTTTATTAATACTACAGATTTTTATAATTTTAAAAGTAAATTTTAGTGGATACTCGTATTTGTGTAACCGCTTTATTTATTGAACTGTACTTTAATCTATTTTCGTTTATCAGTATGAATGATTGAGAAATCTAATTAAAAAAAAAATTTGCTTTCTCCAACATGATTTGAACTTGCGCCCTCCAGAACAGTTACTGATACTGATAAGACGTGTTGCTGGGTTTATTGATAGCGCCCTCTGCCCACGGGAACATAGGCACGGGAACATAGGTTCAAATTCTGTCGAAGAGCACAATTTTTTAAAAATAAGATTTCAAAAGAAAAAAAAATCTTAGGATCACATGAAAAAAATTACATAAAAAAACCCTTAACTATCACACCTTGTCTGTCATTTTTTTAACGAAACCTCTAAAAATACCTCCAGCTTATTAGCAAGCAATGATTATTTGCCAGAATATTATTAAGATTATTAGTAAGCTAACTTTATACTGTATTTAATACAGGGTTGATTTCGTTGTTATTATTATTAATATTATTATTATTAAATATATGACAAAATCGTTCGTGAAGAGAAGGATCTTTGGCTCGAAGTGTGCTTTGATAACGATACACAACCTTCCATTTTAAATCCATTCTTCGAAATCTATTGTGTGACCCCCAAACATTTGCTTGATAGTTTATAAGTGCCGTAATTTTTTAAAGGTAGCCAGTGTCTAGGAAGTGTTTTAACACAGAGGCAAAAATGTATGTTAAAATTTCGATAAAAACACCTTCCCATAGAAACACTTCCTGACACCCCCTATAACCTGTCACTCTTTCTCATAACTTTCCTCCTATGTAACCCCTTGCAAAACAGTGGCAGTAAAATGCTTTGCTTGGGGCGATATGATTACGAAAAAAATTATATAGTATTATAAAGTGGATATAAAGTGGGGGATCAATTCTACATTACAATCAATATATAAACTGACCCCTCACTTTATAGCCACAGTTATCATTCTCTTACCTACTTCCTGACACCCCCTATAACCTGTCACTTTTTCTCATAACTTTCCTCCTATGTAACCCCTTGCAAAACAGTGGCAGTAAAATATGGGGCGATATGGTTATAAAAAAAAATTGCACGCACAGACACAGAGATGCATGTATGTGTGTGTATACTTTATGTTTCAATGTATATTTTGTATATATTCATTATTAATAACCCTTGTCATGGTTGTCTATAGATGTAACAGCTCTTTGCTGCTACTGCCTGGTCAGATAAATAAGTTTGTGGCATAACATTGAAGAGACGTTCTGTCACTATAGAACAATGTAATGTGAAAAGGGACATGGATTCATGCTTTTTTTCAATATCACTCGTGCGAAATAAAGTTATGCATCTTCAGTCGAATTTTGATATCGGTTCACCGGTTCCGTTTTCCGTACAGGTAACTGCTGCGCCGCCCTACACATCTATTTAAAAAACAAACAAACAAAAAAAAAGCACTCACATGCATATAGAGGTATGTATCGATGTAAACACTTGAGCTTTCGCTGTCTACGCGTTTCTGTGTGCCGATATGCACATCTTTGAGCATTTAATCGCAAACAATCTGCGGGGTCCAGTTGGAAATATGAACTCCAGAAGGCAGTCAGGTGTATTTATAGGCACGGCCCAGTGCCAATACCATGCTAAAATATATCTGCGCATGTGAACGCACCGGAAGCCTGCTTCTCGTTCGCTTGGAAGGGCAAGCTCTCATGGTGAGTACGTAACAAGTGAGTAGACAATGTTTGGTCCAATGAACGAAGTGCAGGCATCCGTGATCGACAAGAAAGAGATAAAGAAGATAGGGGAAAGAAAGAGAGATAAAGAAAGGGAGAATGAGAGGGAGAGAGAGTAAGAAAGAGAAAGAGAAATATAGAGAGGAAGGAAAAAAGAAAGAGAGAGAAAGAAAGAAAGAGAGAATGAGAGGAAGAGGGGAAAGAGTGAAAGAAAGAGAAATAAATAAAGAGAGAATGAGAGGGAGAGAGAGAGTAAGAAAGATAGAGAAATAAAAAGATAGAGAGGAAGGGGAAATAGAGAGAGAAAGAAAGAGAGAATGAGAGGGAGAGAGCGGAGGAAAGAGAAAGAGAAATATAGAGAGGAAGGGAAATAAAGAGACAGAAAGAAAGAGAGAATGACAGGAAGAGGGAGGGGAAAGAAAGAAAGAAAGAAAGAAAGAAAGAAAGGGAGAATGAGAGGGAAAGAGAGAGTAAGAAAGATAGTGAAATAGAAAGATAGAGAGGAAGGGGAAAGAGAGAGATAAAGAAAGAGAAAATAAGAGGGAGAGAGAGTAAGAAAGAGAAAGAGAAATATAGAGAGGACGTAAAAAAGAAAGAAAGAGAAAGAAAGAAAGAGAGAATGAGAGGAAGAGGGAGGGGAAAGAGTGAAAGAAACAGAAAGAAAGAAAGAAAGAAAGAAAGAGAGGGAAAGAGAGAGTAAGAAAGATAGAGAAATAGAAAGATAGAGAGGAACGGGAATGAAAGAGAGATAAAGAATGGAAGAGGAAGAAAGAGAGAATGAGAGGAAGAGAAAGGGAGAGAGAGTAGAAAGAGAAAGATAAGTAGAAAAAATAGAAAGAAAGAAAGAAAGAAAGAAAGAAATAGAGAATGAAAGGAAGTGAGAGAGTAAGAAAGAGAAATAGAAAAAGATAGAGATGAAGGAGTAAAAAGAGAGAGAAAGAAAGGAAGAATGACAGGGAGAGAGTAAGAAAGAGAAAGAGAAATAGAAAGAGAGGAAAAAAGAAAGAGAGTGAAAGAAAGAGGGAATGAGAGTAGAAGAAACGGAGAGAGAAAAAGAAAGAGAACGAGAACTAGAAAGAGATAGAGAGGAAGAGGAAAAAAGAGAGGAGAAAGAGAATAAGAGAGAGAGTGTAAGAAAGAGAAGGAAAAATATAAAGATGAAGGGAAAGAAAGAAATAGAGAGAAAGAAAGAAAAAGAGAATAAAAGGACGAGGGAGGGAGGGAGGAAGAGAGAGTAAGAAAGAAAAATAGACAGAGATAGAGCGGAAGGGGAAAGGAAGAGAGAGAAAGAAAGAATGAGAGCGAGGTAGAGAAAGAAATAGGAGATAGTGAAGAGTTGGAAAGAAATAGAGAAAGAGAGAATGAAAGAGGAGAGAGAGTAAGAAAAAGAGAATAAAAGAAAAGAAAGAGAGACGAGGGAGAGCAATAGCTGCAACAATCTGGTGCGGTCCTTCAAAGGACTAACACAGAAAGAAAAAAAGAACGAAGTTTCAAGGAAGAAGAAAGAAGAGGAGGCACAAAGAAAGAAAAATACAATCGTTCTTTGGTGTGCATGAGGATCGAACTTTACATCTTCCTCATTCACTAATGCTAAATTCAGCCAGTTAAGTGCCATACGTGATACACGCTTGGGCGATCATGTCTCGAAAGAGACATGACTGACTGGGCAGGAAGATTATCCCGCAGTAGGTTGCCATTGCTTTCTGCGGTAGACTGGTTGCCGACCAAGGCTATAGAACCCAATCTGTCCTGTATATTTAACCCATAACTGGAAGGAAGAGACGGATTAATACCTTTCCCAAGGGTATTTGCGCGTAAGTGAATACAATTGATTCAGCTGGAATTCGATCTCGGCTCCCCGGTTTCTCGTTCCGAGCCGATATCCACTGTACCACAACGCACATCCCTAATCCTAAATTGCATTATATAAAAAGACGTAATAATTATATTTATAACTAGCATCATAACTCGGCGCTGCCCGAGCAAGTCAGTACATTTTAGTAGTAGGACTCAGTTATATAATAAAAAAAAAAAACAATTATATAAAAAATTGTTGTTTGAAAATTGTTGAAAAATTCCATTAAAAGAATTTATTTTATTTTGTTTTGCGTAAAAGTGATTTGATGTTTTTTTGTGTGACATTGTAAACAACATTGCGTTTGTTTTTGTTTCAAAATTACGGGGGAAAATATTTACATTTTTTGTTGACTAAATGAATTTAAAATAAAATAAAAATTATTTTTGTTTTACTGAAATTAGAAATTTAAAATCTATTACGCTCTCAGTTCAAAAAAATTTTTAAAAATGTTTCTTTTGTTTCATAATTACGGGGAAAATATTCAAATTTTTTTGTTGACCAAATGAATTTTTTAAACGGCGGAATAAAAATTAAATATAAAAATTCATTTTTTGGTTCTTTTTTTTTGTAGTCGCGTTTGACACGTGTGATTTGATTTCTGTGACGTAATCTAACAACCATCTTAGATGTTTTACGGAGTAAATGTAAACAATCGGCTCCATTGGCCAAAAAGTGCGAAAGGGAAAATTGCTGAACTTAAATTCAAAAAGTATGTGTCGACCTGGCTTCCCTGTAGATATGTGTCCCTAGAAAGTTTGAATGGCGTAGTTTAAAAAATGTAGGTGTGCATAGGGAACAGTCACACACAGACTCACAGATTGCCTTTTATATATAGAGAGATATTCATATTAGTACTTATATGCAATATTTCTTCTTCTTCATGTGACATGTCCCTTCAGGACGTAGGTGATCATAGACTTCCACTTGGTTCTGCCTCTTGTCTATCTCAATATTTTCCTCTTGGTATCTCTCTCAAAACCCGCTGTGTCATCCACTTGCTCAAGCCCATCAAGTATGCCACGCGCTGTTTTTCCCTGTCTCTCTTTCTCTCTATCTGAAGTGTGGGTATTAAATTCTCCAGGCCCTCCTTCCTCATTACATGTCCGAGAAACTTCATCTGTCTCTTCTTTACGTTAACTATGAGTTTTCTCCTCGTCTCCATCCTCTCCAACACTTTGACGTTAGTCACGTGCTCAGTCCATGGTATCCTCAGCATCCTTCTGTAAAACAACATTTCTGCTGCCTCAAGCCTCTCCTTCATCCTTGAGGAGATCGTCCAATATTCACTTCCATACAGAAGGACAGATATCACATAGAAATCCAGCACTCTCTTTGTTTCTAATGAGATTTTTCTGTCTCTCAGTATTCTGGTTAGCTTTTAAAATGCGTTCTTGGACATGCCAGTGCCCATGGCCGTATCTGACTACCGGGTACACCGGGCACGGGTCCGGGCTGATTCGTGCAATCATAGTGAAAATCCGGGCAAGGAAAAATGTCTTCGTCAGAAATCAAACTAAACAATTCACGAAGAAAGAAAGAAAGAAAGAAAGAAAGAAAAAGAAAAAAATATTCAAATGAACGCAGTAAAAATCTGTTTATTTATTAATTTTGGGAGAAAAGACTGGTTATACTCAGAAAGTCCGAACCCGATTTCCTGCTTTCGTTTACGTTCTGTGCCTAATTTCTATTGGAATAGCTGCAAAAATCCGCAAAATCATAGTTTCTGGAAACGGATACCACTGATGACGTCATCACATTGTCAACCAATAAATCCGGGCAATTTTCTCTGTGCCCGGTGTTTTTTAGCATCAGCTACGGCTCTGTCAGTGCCTCTTTGGATCTCTACATCGCACTTTCCATCCTCTGTCAGCACGCTTCCCAGGTATAATTATTCTTTATAGACGTTATATATACTTATACGACAGTCATTCAATAAATAAGGTGAATTTTTCGGTATAAGGACGTTTAATACATATAGAAGCTTACTTTTTAAAAAAAAATTTTCAAGGTAGTCTCCCAGCAGTGTCACAGACTCTTCCCATCTGTGCACAAGCTTACCTATTCCCTCAGCGTAAAAATCTTTGGACTGATGTCTCAGCCAATCGCTCACAGCACTTTTGAGTTCATTGTCACTTTCAAACTTCGTGCCTCTCGTGAACGCTTGAAAGTCTGAAGGGGCAAGGTCTGGGCTGTAAGAGGGACGAGGGAGCAGTTCCCAGCCTTGCTCGTTGATTGTCTGCACAGTTTGGGCTGCTATGTGAGGCCTTGCGTTGTCTTGATGTGTAGGCAAGGTCATGATAGACAATTTTGTGTGCTGTTCCAACAGATAGGCTCAAAGCCCTTGCAATGTCATCCACTGTCAAACTTCTGTCAGAATGAATGAGGTCATTGACTGATTCGATCACTTCAGGAGACCTCACTTCTGTAGGTCTCCCAGGCCTGTCTTCATCCTCAACACTGCTCCGGCCTTCTTTAAACAATTTACCCACTTGTAGACATTGTTATGGCTGAAACATGTGGCACTATACACAGTTGACATTCTCCTATGAATTTCAACTGGTTTGCACCCTTCAGCAAGCAAAAACACTTGATAACTGACCTCTGTTCAATCCTGAAGCATGCTTCTTGGTCGGCCGTCTTTGTTAATCTCCAAAACTCTCAATGTTTCTTTTCACTCTGAAAAAAAAAAAAAATAAATCCCTTTGAAAAAGAAGTAAGGGAAAAATTTAAAAAAGTAAGCTCCCATCTGTATTAGAAGTTCTTATACCGAAAAATTCACCTTATTTACTGAATGACCCTCGTAGAAGTCCCTATACTAAAAAATTCACCTTCTTCATTGAATGACCCTCGTAGAAGTCCTGATACCAAAACATTCACCTTATTTATTGAATGACCCTCGTAGAAGTTCTTATACCGAAGAATTCACCTTATTTATTGAATGACCCTCGTAATATGATGTTTGGATAAATAGTAATAAATTGCATTAAAAATTATTTCAGTCTCGATTTTAAATATTGAATTAAAAAAATGAGCGTTTATTTCATGAATGACGCATTATGTTTTTAAAAAGGAGATTCCCGATCCAAAATTTGGAGAAAAACCAAAATGTTCGAGCAACAGAATTACTGGATGAATGAAACCTTAAGCGCTCAATACTGGAGAGAGTGTGAGGATCTTTGAAGGGCCTTTATCATTTCATTCGTGTGAATTTAGCCTTGTATATTTTATGTTTTTAATCATTTGCCCCAAATGCCACTAGGCCGCAGGGGGATGCAAGGAGTGAAAGTGAGAAAAAATAATGGCCATAAGAAGGATGTTTTAAATGCTTTTCTTAAGAATATGGGTAAATACACAGCGTCACAAAATAAAAAAAAATAGTTAGTTGATTAAATCTGATGTTAAAAGTATGGTGAGCTAAGTCTGATGTTAAGTTTTAAAGCTTTTGGCTTCGGTATATTTTGTCTGAGCATAAAACAAACATATTTTAAAATCTATTATCTAATTGGAAACCATTTTTTAAAAAATTATTTTCATCTAAACTTATTTATAAATGGAACTTTGTCTGTGTGTGTGTGTGTGTGTGTGTGTGTGTGTCCGTCCATTACCTATAGACTCCGAAACGCCTAAAAGGATTTTCTTGAAAATTTACACAGTTGCTCTATAAGCCTCTGCGAGAGTTCTTAGCTAGTTTTTGTGTCGAGGTACCCCCGATAAATATCGAAAATTGATAATCGAAAAAATCGGATTATAGAAGGAGTAGTCCGATTTTAATCAAATTTGATACATTCATAGACAAAGACATAAAAACCGATATTCAGAAGTTTCAAGGTTGCAGTTCTTACAATAGTGCAGAAAATCAATAATATATATATATATATATATATATATATATATATATATATATATAAAAGGCAAGATGTTTGTGTGTGTCTGTTTATCTGCCTGTATGTCTGTATTTTTTCAGCCCTTTTATTTTAGTTTTTGCTCAGGGTATAATTGCGACGTGGCTTCCCTGTGTCTCTTCTATAAATACTTTCACGGCTTCTGCTCCGATGAACTTAGATCACTGGGACCCCCTAAATACGAATTTGCAAGAGATACTAGATTAGCAACTAGATCCCACCCTTTTACAGTGAAACCGATAAAATGCAACCGTAACTTCTACTCCAACAGTTTCTTTCCTCGCACTTCCCGACTGTGGAATTCCCTTCCACATGATTGCTTCCCCGACGGATACAATCTCCAGGAGTTTAAATGTAAGGTCAATAGATACCTCCTAACACACTAACCTGCTTCTATTCTTCCTGACATTCCCTATGTCTAACATTCATTCCTCCTAACATTCCCTATGTCTAACCACTCCTTCTCTTTACCTTCTCCTATGTAGCTCCATGCGAAATAGTGGCAGTGGAATGCCTTGCTTGGGGTGAGATGATTAAAAAAAAAGTTCTTAGCCTCAGCCATGACACCATTTACTCAGAGGACTTATTTAGCCTTCAAAATTCAGTTTACGACGAAAAATCTTATTTGATATCGATACTAGGAAATCAAAATTTGACTTACATCCATTCATTTTTCTTTCAGTCTACGGTTTCGCTTTAACTGGAAACAACTATTGCTTTTTAGTCTTTCGTATCAACGTCCAAAGAGTCCAGGACCATGGATTAGTTTTAAAGCTTTCATTACACCCGAGCAACGCCGGGCTATACTGCTAGTATTAAATAAACTTATTTTTGCTGTTTGTTTGTACCTATTTTCAGCTATGATAACTACTACTTTTTTTCACATATAAGATATTTATAGAAATTCTTACGAGGTAATATTTAAAAAATGTTTTATTATGAAAGAACAAAAGGTTATCAGGATTCAAAAGGATTGAGGGATTAAATGTTTGACGATTGTAGTTATCAGGGAAGCAAGTAAATGGAAGGGAGTTTCTCAGGCGAGAAATGAGAGAAAAGAAACTATGGAAGTAAAAATAGCGGTTGAATTTAGCTATTTCAACCATAAAAGGGTGGAACCTAAATGCCAATGTAGTCATATGCTTAAATTTATGTAGTCGGGGTACCAAGAAAAAAGGATTTATACAAATAAAGGAGAGGCTTTGTTTGTTTGTTTTTTGAAAATAGAGGTTTCGATAACAAATTTCTTTGAAAAAGTAAAATAGATTCGCATAAATACTTTAACAACTGAATGAAACGCAAATGAAATGAAAGTGCCTGAGAATGTAGGAAATGGAAGGTGGCTACAGTAGAGATGTCATTTCATTCACGTTAATTCAACCTTAATCAGGCCAGAGAAAGGACAAGAACAGTGCGGTTTCGTCAAAGACACTGGAACAAAGAAGGCCATATTTATGATTAGGATGCTCTCTGAAAGGCCAGTACAAATGAAGGACTTATACCCGTGCTTTGTTGATTATGGAAAGGCTTTTTATAAAATACGCCACAAAGAATTGATGGAGATGCTTGGCAGCCATTGACATTTGGGAAAGACCTAAGAGTAATCAAGGATCTCTACTGGCAGCAAACCGCCTGCATACGGACAGGTAACGAACTCAGCAGATATAAAAAAGATAGAGGTTTAAGTCAAGTATGTGTTTTTAACCGGATCTATTCAACTTGTACAGCGAGACTATTCTGAGAACTCTAGAAGTTATGCCAGGATTCGTCATCGGAGGCCACAAGTTGAACAATATAAAGCACGCAGATGATACAGTGCTGATAGCAGACACAGAAGGGAAACTACAAGACCTTCTAAATAAGGTAGCTGAAGAGAGTGACAAGAAAAAACTACAAATAAACTGCAAGAAAACCGAATGCATGGTCATCAGTTAAAACGGCAGCCCAAAATGCCAAATACAGGTGGGGGATACTAGAATCAAGCAGGTACAGAAATTTAAATCCCTGGGAAGCGTTCAAACAGAAGACGGGAAGTGTGACACAGAGATCCGAAGGCGAATTGGCATGGCGAAGGACGCGTTGCAGAAGTTGAGTAAAGTATTAAGAAACAGGACAATTTCGCTAGAAACAAAGAGGAGAGTACTGGATTGCAATGAGATGTCGGTTCTTCAATACGGCAGTGAATGCTGAACAATATCTTCGAAGATCAAGGAAAAACTTGAGGCGGCCGAAATATGGTTCTACAGAAGGATGCTGTGGATATCATGGACCGAGCATGTGAGCAATGACGAGGTTTTGGAAACGATGGAAACGAAAAGGAAATTAATACTGAGCATCAGAAAGAGACAGCTAAAGTTCCTGGGACGTGCAATGAGAAAAAAGGGCTTGGAGAACCTGATACTAACAGGCCAGATAGAGGGAAAAAGAGACAAGGGAAAGCAGCAGATAACATATTTGAAGGACCTGATCAAGTAGATGACGGAACGAGGGTTGCGTGCAGTAACAGAAGAAAGCGTGCTAAGAGCCACCAGGGATAGAGAGACGTGGAAAGCCATGATCGCCTACGTCCTGAAAGGACAAGACACATAGAAGAAGATTATATATGCCAACTGTTTATAAGGAATTATAATGTGGATATAAAATGGGGGATCAATTGTATATTATAATCAATACATAAACAGATCCATCATTTTGTGGCTATGCTAGATCTATACATTTATATTCTAGATTTATGGTCTTGAGCTAGTGGATGGCAGAGCGGGGTTTGGGTGGTGTTACAGGAGGAAACGTGCTAAGAGCCACCAGGGATAGGGAGACGTGGAAGGCCATGATCGCCTACGTCCTGAAAGGACATGGCACAAGAAGAAGAAGAAGAAGAAGAAGAAGAAGAAGAAGAAGAAGAAGAAGAATTATATCAAGACTTTCTATAAGAAGTAGTTACAGAAAGTGGAAAAAAAAAGAAGGGCTACACATAAACTATTAGAAAACTGAATGCATGGTAAAGAGTAGGCCAAAAATGCTAAATTCAATTTATGGGAGACTAAAATCATGAGGACACAGAAAAATATTAAATACCTGGGAAGTGTTTTAACAGAGGACGGTAACTGTGATACGGAGATCCGAAGGCGTATTGGCATGGCCAAGGATATATTTTAGAAGCTGAGTAGAGTATTCAGAGACAGGACGATTTCGCTGGAAACGAAGAAGAGAGTGCTGGACAGTTATGAGATATATGTACATCAATATGGCAGCAAATACTGGACAATATCATCAAAGATGAAACTTGAAGCATCCGAAATGTAGCTCTACATGAGGATGCTGAGAATAATGAACAAAATATATGAGCAACGACGAGGTTTTGGAGAGGATGGACACGAAAAGGAAACTGATATTTAATATCAGAAGAAGACAGTTGAAGTTTGTGGGACATATAGTGAGGAAGGACGGCTTGGAGAATCTGATGCTTACAGAATGGATAGCGGGAAAAAGAGATAAGGGAAAACAAAGCATGACATACTTGATGGACTTTAATGGAAAGACGACGGCGCAGGGTTTGAGGGGTATAACAAGGTTGTGAAGAGCTACAAGGGACAGGGAGATGTGGAGGGCCATGATCACCTACGTGAAGAAGAAGAAGAAGAAGAAGAAGAATTATATCAAGAATGAACTTTTCTAGAGAGGTTTCTATTCAATGATCTTCCTGAGGAGTAAAAAATATATAATAAAAAATATTAATTGTTGTTATTAGAACGGACATACATATTAAAATAAAAAATACAAAATAAAAAAAATACAAAGGAAAGAAAAAGATATAATCATGTGCACCTCCGCAGGTTCACAAAAATAAGCATACTTAGTTTTATTGTCAAAATCGTTGTTATTATTAAGAGGAAAGATGGAATAATTTTTTGATTATTAAATTATATTTTTTCCTTTTTATAACCTTCGAAACTTTGGTTTTAAATCTGGTAACCTAATATTAGTGTAGTAAATTTTAACGTCTACTTTTGATCGATTTAGAAAAAATCAAATAATTTTAATGAAAATTTCAGGACTTATTCACAAATAGATGAATTATCCTAGAAAGATACTTTTTTTTAAAAAATCATGGAAAAACATTTTTGATCTGTTACCCGCTCCGACTTATTAAATTCTATGATATTTCGAGAAATTAATTTTGTCTCTTTTAATTTGGAAGAATGAAAAAATACTTTATTTTTGTAAAACAGGATCACCAATTACCAAAAATTTACTCTGAACCGTTAAATAAAGAACGTAAGATAGTATTTAATTAGAGAAAAGCTTTTAATTGCTTTGGTGAATAATATATATATATATATATATATATATATATATATATATATATATATATAAAACCACCCGATTGTATGTAGAACGGGAAAGAATATTTACAACGTCCGAAACATTAATTTAAAACAGTGCTCGATATATAATATATGGAGCCTTGAATATTAATCATAAATTATATTTTAGAACATTTACATAATTTTTTATAAATATCCGTTACAAAGGTACATTTGTTTCGGCACTGAAAGTTGAAACTTTCATTGTCGAAACAAATGTACCTTTGTAAGGGATATTTATAAAAAAATTATGTACATGTTCTAAAATATAATTTATAATTATATATATATATATATATATATATATATATATCAGATACAATATTTACATATATATATATATATCAGATATAATATATATCAGATATAATATATATCAGATATAATATATATATATATATATATATATATATATATATATATATATATATATTATATCTGAGGAACATTTTTTCTATGAATAATAAATGAATAATAAATTCTGTTTAAAAATTTTAATTTTAAAATTTATAAAATTTTAAATCTTTTATTTTCTGTATTAATTTGTATCGGTTAGGTGATACTGTTCATAAGTAAAAACAATATTCCCATTATCATATCGTAAAAGAAAAAGTTTACTACAGTTCAGCGGTCCCCAATATTTGGATAGAATTTTGAATTTTTTCTGTGTTTAAGCTTTCCAAATTTTGTCCATGCTTTAAATTATCAAACATTAGGAGCAATAACTATAGAAAATTTAAAGGCAAATTTCCTAAATTAATAAAACATTAGATTACGAAGAATATTTAACTAAATTTTTTAAGATCAAGCCAAGTTAAAAATTATAAAATGGGGGCTCACATTATATTATAAGTAAGTTTTACAGATATGTCGACCGTAGATAAAAATAGAAAAACTTCTTTCTGTCAAGCAGTCAAAAATAGAAAATTGTTGGTAAAAATACATTTCTGAGATATTTTAAACTAAAAGTAAGAATATTTGTCTCAAATGAGGTTAATTAAATTTTAAATCACGTAATATTCCTCAAAAAAGATTTTAGTAAAAGAGATTTTTTTTGAAAGAATGATATTTTGCTGACTAACATTTTGCTGACTAACATTTTGCTGACTGATATTTTGCTGACTGACATTTTGTTGACTGATGCTCGAAAATAGCACTATAATCAGCAATTTCAAAACAAAAACACTTTTCAGTTTTGAAATACAGCAAAGTATTTTGCTTATTAGAAATATAGAGAGACGTGGAAAGCCATGATCGCCAACGTCCTGAAGGGACAGGACACATAGAAGAAGAAGAAATTGAATAGTAAATTTAATCTATTAGTTTGAAAATAAAACTAAAAATAAAAGCTTCAAAAATATTTTTCATTTTTAAAGATACATTTTAATCCATAGGTATTGCTTACTTTTGTCTTTTTTTGGGACGTATATATTGCCCGTGCAACTCAGAACATTTTAGTAGTAGGAAAAAAATCTATTTTCTTTTGTTTTGCGTAAACGTGATTTGATGTTTTGTGTGACATTGTAAACAACATTGTTTTTGTTTCAAAATTACGGGGGAAAATATTTACATTTTTTGTTGATAAAATGAATTTAACATAAACATAAAAATTATCCATTTTGTTTTACTGAAATTAGAAATATAAAAACTATTACGCTCACAGTTCTGAAATTTTCGAAGAATATTTAAATATGTAGACATTTAATTTTAGAGGAAAAAGTTACATTAATGCCACACGAATTACAGACAGTTGATTTCCTGCATGAAATATTTAGCGAAAAAAAGGCTTTGTTTTTTTAAATTTTATTTTCTGAAATATGAAATATTAAATCTGAAAGCAAAAAAGACTTATTATATAATTAAATTAACCATTCGCACTTTTTTTTTACATATTTTCTTTTTGTTTGAAAAAACACTTTTTTAAAAATATTTCTTTTGTTTTAAAAAATATGGGGAAAAATCTTAATATTTTTGTTGAACAAATGAATTTTTAAAACGTCGGAATAAAAATGAAATATAAAGGCTCAATTTTTTTTAAATAATAAAGTATTTTAGTCGCGTTTGACACGTGTGATTTGATTTCTGTGACGTAATTTAGGAACCATCTTAGATCTTAGATGTTTTACGGAGCAAATGTAAAAAATCGGCTCCATTGGCTAAAAAGAGCGAAGGGAAAATTGCTGAACTTAAACTCAAAAAGTATGTGTCGACCTGGCTTTCCTGTAGATATGTGTCCCTAGAAAGTTTGAATGGCGTAGCTTAAAAAATGTAGGCGTGCATTGGTAACAGTCACACACAGACTCACAGATTGCCTTTTATGTATATATAGATATAAGGGAGAAAGCAGATGGGCTGCAGTAGACGCTGGTGTCGATCTATGACGTTAACTTGAATTTCTCTGTATATTGTTTTTCTCTTTTCATTTCTATTTCTTTCTTTTTCTTCTCTTCTTTCCATTTATCAATTGTCTATATTTTCCTTTTTCTTTCTCTCTTTGGGGCTTTTTTGAATGAGCGAGGAATTTTTTTTTTTTTTTGTAGATTAACGTTACAAATGTCTATTCACATTACAGACACGTAAGCGTCTGTGTGTAATGATTTTCTGGAATATTTTGAAGATTAATTGTTGTATCATTTGGGTCTGACGAGCTGCAAGTTCAGCGGCGAAATAAGTATTACCCATGAAATTGAAGAATATCTAATTTTTTTTTCTAAATTAATATATATATATATATATATATATATATAAAGGAAAACTCAACACGTCATTTCAATTGGTTATAAATTATTATTCATTTCTATGAGCTTAATTAGCTCATTTCATCAGACCTTACAATATTCCGTTCATTTGGTACAAGAGAGAGAGAGAGAGAGAGAGAGAGAGAGAGAGAGAGAATATCTATAACCGTTCTGTCCCCTATATGTACCCTCCCCGAGAGACTGTTTGACATATCTATCTATCTATCTATCTATCTATCTATCTATCTATCCTATCCTATCTATGTCTGTATGTCTGTCTGTCTGTCTGTCTATCTATCTATCTATCTATCTATCTATCTATCTATCTATCTATCTATCTATCTATGTCTGTCTGTTCATATCATATCTATCTATCTATCTATCTATCTATCTATCTATCTATCTATGTCTGTCTGTTCATATCTATCTATCTATCTATGTCTGTCTGTTCATATCTATCTATCTATCTATCTATCTATCTATCTATCTATCTATCTATCTATGTCTGTTCATATCTATCTATCTATCTATCTATCTATCTATCTATCTATCTATGTCTGTTCATATCTATCTATCTATCTATCTATCTATCTATCTATCTATCTATCTATCTATGTCTGTCTGTTCTATCTATCTATCTATCTATCTATCTATCTATCTATCTATCTATCTATCTATCTATCTATGCGTGTATTAGTATCTTGTAAGTCCTGTCGCTCGATGAACTGCTGCAGATCAGCGTGACATCAATGTACAATGGTCGGAATATCTCTGGAGAGGTGTTGAACTATTCCGTTTCCCATAGCTGTCAATAGTTCCCCGGTATATGAAGGTGCAGCGTGATGGGTATGAACTGATTCTTCCAACAAATCCCATGCATGCGCGATTTGGCACATGTCTGTCGAATGTAATGACTACGAAATTCGTTGGCGGTCTCCAGAATGTTTCTCAACCAATTTTAGTCATTTTGGAATAAATAACACGTCACATTATTCTGATGGAATATCCCATGGATATTAGGGTACATGACAAATGTGTGTATTGAATAAAAATAGGGCGTCTATTTCAAATACGAAGTATCCACTATAATTATTTTGGCGAACTACTGCTCCTTCTATTCTAGACCTCTCCTTACTGATATAGTTTAAAGAAAAATTCAATAGTTGCTATTAAAACGGACCTATTTATTAAAATAAAAAAATAAAAATCCAAGGAAAAGAAAAAAATAATCATGTGCATCTCGGCAGATTCACAAAAATGAGCTTTATTGTCAAAATCTTTGTTATTATTAAGAGGAAAGACGAAAGAAGTTTTTGATTAATAATTTATATTTTTAATCTTTTTTAGAACCTTTGAAATTTTGGTTAAAACCCGGGTAACTTAATATTAGTATAGTAAATTTAACGTCTTCTTTTGATCGATTTTAAAGAAATCAAATTGTTTGATTTTAATGAAAATTTCAGGACTAATTCACAATTAAATCACACATAATCAAATATATAAAATTAAAGTAACTAAAAGACTAATCACCTAAACCCCTCAATATTTATTGCTCTAATGTCCGTGGCATCTGTACCAACTTTTGCAGTGTTGAATCAATCCTCTACGAAAGATCCCCTAACATCCTAGCTCCCTGCGAAACTATTTTCCAGCCTACAATTTTCTCCTCTGATTTTTCGATTCCTAGATAATTAATTTCTTTAGGAAGGACCCTAATGTCCACATGCATGGCCTGGGTGTTTATGTCAGTGAATCTCTCTCTCTGGCTAGGGAGGTCTCTCTTGAATTCCCTGTTGACTCCTATATGGTTTTCCGCCTCTCTCTGCTAAAATACTTTTTCTACCACTCCCTTTCCTCTCTTGACTGCTGCATTCTAGATATTGTTTTTGGATAAGGCAATTTCCCAACAACCATTTGCTAATATATTTGTTTTCAGTGACTTCAATGCCCATCATTCAAAGTGGCTGGAAAGCTTTGTCACTGATCTTGCTGGAGCCTAATCGCTGAACTTCTCAATCCCTTACAAGAGGCTGATTTCTCCATGCGTTTCCCCAGTCTCAAAAATGGATACGCTTCTCTTTAGATCTTTTTCTTACTTCTATTCCAGATTCTTGCTATGTTATGCAGCTCTGTCATCTTAGTAACTTTGTAAGTAAATGTCACTTTCTACTCCCACTCCATTCTTTCTACCAGCAAGATATCTTATTGCTATCAGCGAGCAAACATGAATTCGTTTCGGGATTTCCTTTGCGATGTCCGTTGGAACAAGTTGTTGGTCTCCCTGTTCAAGACTGCGCCTCTGAAATCTTTTTCTGGGTGAAAGCTGGCATCGATGCTTTCATTTCAGCTGGAAAATTTCGACTTAAACCTAGATTATCTCCTTCTTCCTCTCCTTTTTTTCGGCTACCATTTACTACAGGAATCACTACTCCCGGCTTTACTGGAGCGACACGGCCGATCACAATAGTCTCCTCAGCACGCTGCACCTCCTTAGCCTCAATCTCTTAACCGATCTCAAGTGGAATGACGACATTGAATCTATAGCTTCATCTTCTGCAGGGAAGGTCGGGTTATTATATCAAGTCACGAAGTTTTTCTCGCCAGAATCCATCTTGCACATTCATAAATCTACTATTCGTCCGTGCATTGAAGACTATTGCCATATCTGGTCAGGTACTCCTGCTATTCACTGTCTTTTCTACAAGTGTTTTCATGGAAACTGCTCAGGCGAACATTTTTCTGGTACCCCGACCACGTGTATTTACCTGTGCTACTAGATTGGCATTAAGGTCCCACACTTTTACCGTAGAAATAGTTAAATGTAACGATCTTATCTATTCTAACTGTTTCTTTTCTCGCACTTTCCTTTTGTGGAATTCACTTCCATTTGCTTGCTTCTCTGACAGATTCAATCTACAAAATTTTAATGCAACATCGATTGTCATCTTTTATCCATTTGATTAACATTCATCTCTTATCTTTTCTTCGACATTCCTGTTCCTTTTTTCTCACGTTAACCACCTGCGTTTTAGTAGCATTTCTGCCTTGATTGGGATGAAATGATTATAAAAAATAGAACTGTTGGATTAAAAATAAATCAATTAATTCTTTATATATATATATATATATATATATATATTATTGTCATCTGCAGACGGATCTGTTTCGCTCATCACCCGACCGAATTGGCGTCAGTCGGCGACTCTACCCCTGGGCCACGGGGCGTTAGGTGGAAGAAGGCAGTCTTTTTAGCGCGTATCATATTACGCGCCCAATAGCTAGAGTGATGAAATTCATTTTTACTGAATGAGCGATGCGTACACGCTAGAGTGGCTACTGTTTTTCAAAATCTACCCTTCTTCTAGAGTGCTCAATCAGGGTGTGAGGGTGTAATTATTGTCATCCGCAAACAGATCTGTTTCGCTGTATCACAGCTCATCAGTACGGTTAGACTCCGATTGCTACATAACCCAGGCTCGAAACCCGACCGAATTGGCGTCATAGTAATTACAATACTAATAGTAACAGAACTAATAGTAAGAAAATTATTGAGCGCTTTAGTGTTAGGGTTTTCGCCTTGGGTTTTGTTTTCTTTCTTACCAGTGCTTGACTTTTTGTTCATGTTCTTCATTTGTTTCTTCTTTTTACGTCCCCTTCTTTTCCCTCCATTTTCGTCCTCGGTGGGTTGTTCAAGACGATTTAAATTATAGCTTAATTAATACTAGTTTCGGCAGAGTTAGTTCTGTTACTACTAGTATTGTAATTACTATAGTTAATAATATTATTACCAGCTCTAGGTTTAATATAGAGCACTTTTTAACCAGTATAACATGGAGCAAGTTAATATAGGTTGCTCATTAAAAGATATTCCCATCCCACATAAACACTTCTATGAGTTACAATTGCTGAGCAGAATAGAGGTTTATATATATATATATATATATATATATATATATATATATATATATATATATATATATATGATTGAGTTCTCTCGGTGACTGGCGACTGTATACACTGCAAGACGTTAAAATTTCCCTTCTCTGACCCCATGCGCCGATGGCTTCGGGAGTAGAGACTCCGACTGACACCAAATCGGTTGAGTTTCGATCCCGGCCAGAGGCAAGTGGATATGTCTAGCCACACTGATGAGCTGTGATACAGCGAAACGGGCTTGTATGTGGATGACTAATATATATATATATATATATATATATATATATATAAAGAATTAATTGATTTGTGTGTGTGTATTCTCAGATATAATCTGAGGAGAGGGACAATATGATTGAAAAGAGACAAAACGAAAACTGACGCGTTTCGTCTACTGACGAAATTAATTTATTTGAAAATAAAATATCTTTAAAAAAAGGTTGTTGGTTATTGTAAAAAAAAACTCTCATAATTATCCATTCGGTCTGCTGAAAAACACTAAACATTTAAAAAATGTAATCTAAATCTAAATCTATCTAAACTTATTTATAAATGGAACTTTGTCTGTGTGTGTGTCCGTTATCTATAGACTCCGAAACGGCTGAACCAATTTTCTTGAAAATTTACATAGTTGTACTACAAGCGTCTGCGAGTGTTCTTAGCTAGGTCTTGTGTCGAGATACCGCCGATAAATATCAAAAATCGATTATCGAAAAAATCGGGTTATAGAAGAAGTGGTCCGATTTTAATCAAATTTGATATACTCATAGACAAAGACATAAGAAACGATATTCAGAAGTTTTAAGGTTGCAGTTCTTACAATCGTGCAGAAAATTTGATATCGATACCAGGAAACTAAAATTTGATTTACATCCATTCATTTTTCTTTCAGTCTACGGTTTCGCTTTAACTGGAAACAACTATTGCTTTTTAGTCTTTCGTGCCAACGTCCAAAGAGTTTGAGCTCCAGGACCATGGATTAGTTTTAAAGCTTTCATTACACCCGAGCAACGCCGGGCTATACTGCTAGTATTTCATACACGAAGATAATTTTTCCATGTGAAGCATATTGTGTTATGTTATAAGATGTTGCAATGATAGAAATTAACGGCTTTTTCCCAATGTCACTCGAACCAATACTTTTCAAATACTTTTTATACAACAAACGCATGAAAAATCAAAAGTAAATATTTCTGGTTTGAGGTTTAATGTCGATAATTGTGAGATTAGCACACTTTCAATAAATTTTTTTCTTAGTGAATTCTTATATCCCCTGATCAGATTAGTACTTATTAAAACCAAATTGTAGTTAGATATATTACAGTGAACTCAGTCAGTTAGTTGATACGTGATTAAAGTAAAAACTTTGGCAATTTTTCGAGACATTTCGATTTTTGAAGGCAGAAGATTATCCTGAAGTAGGTTGCTATTTCTTTCTGCGGTAGACTGGATACCAACCAAGGCTAAAGAACTCCATTTATTCTGCTATTCAACCAATATCTGGAGGGTAAGAGATGAATTAATATGTTTGTCAAAGTATTTGCACATAAATAAATGTAATGAATTTAACTAGAATTCGAACTCCGCTCCTCGGCTTCTCATTACGAGTCGACATTATACCAGAACGCACACCTGCAGGATGAACTACTAGTGCGTTTAAAGTGTTGCTATGTAGTATATCCAAATATTTCTCATTGATATAACAGTTATTTTTAGTGGGTACACGCGTTATATCCTGCCGTTGCATCTAGACAAACAACGAGAAACACAGATATATAAAAATATAATCTTATATTTTTATCCTTCGTTGGTGACGCTTGTATGGAGGAGGAAGAAAGCCGGAGAGAGATCGCACATACGAAGAAGCCGTCAGAAGTTCTCAGTCTTCATCTAAAAATTCTAGACTTTATGTAGTCTTAAAACTCTTACACATTTTTTACTTTTTCGGGTTGTCGCTTTGTTGACGTATATATGGCCGGATGTATCTGTTAATCACACCCGGCGGTCAATTGCTTTTCAAGCTAATTAAGGCTTTTTTCTTTGCACCTTGACATCATCTACGGCTGAAGATATCTGTCAATCACCTTGTCTTTTGTTGACCTCAGCCGCGGCCAAATGTACCTGTCAATACCTCTACCGTTCAAGGTAATTGCTATGGTGAAACACACCTATTCCTCAGACTCTCCCACTTATATTAATAAAAGTTAACAGGAAGTTAACTTAAGAATTTCTTGAGAAGTTCTTGGGAAGTTCATAGGAGTTTTAGAGAGTTTTTAGAGTTCAGTAGAACTACTAGGCAGTTGATATTAGTCGGCAGTTAGCCGAATACTAAGGAGTCAGCTTTCAGTGGAAGATTACCAAGTTCCTATCATTTTAGGTGCTTTAAGTCGATAAGCAAACGACATAGCACGATTATAACCTTCAGTGCGAAAAACTCCACAACAGTAATATAATTACAGTAGAAATCCTGTAGATTGCGGTCTGGTGAGTAATGAGATTGCCACATATCTATGCTTGATTTGTCTAAACCTTATAAGATGGTGCAGAGTCTTAATGGAAGACTTTCTGCTGCTCTTGTCATAGTGTAGTATATTATGCTGGAAAACAACGATTGTCTTGACAGACAATGAAGAACACACATATATAAAAATATAATCTTATATTTTTATTCTATGTTGGTAACACTTGTGTGAAGTAGGAAGACATCTAGAGAGAGATCATGTACACAAAGATGCCATTGGGAGTTGGAAGTCAGGGAGAGTTCTCTGTCTCTTTAGCCGAAATTCTAGACTTTATATAACCCCAAAACTCCCATGCATTTTTGCTTTTCCAGGTCATCGCTTTGTTGACATCATCTATGGCTGGATATATCGTTCAATCATATCCTTGCCAGCCATTATCTTTTCAAGCCGTTTGTTGTTTGTGTTCTTTTTTTTTGTTGCACTTGTTGATCTTACCCACGGCTAAATGTACCTGTCAATTACCTCTGCCATTCAAGTTAATCCATTGCAGTAGTAGTCCTGTAGATTGCGGTCAGGTGGGTAAGGAGATTATCACATATCTATGCTTGATTTGTCTAAACCTTATAAGATGGTGCAGAGTCTTAATGGAAGACTTTCTGTTGCTCAATTATTTTCTCAACCTTTTTGTACAAAAAATGTTCTGATGGTTTTTAGGAGCCTTAGCATGTATTTTGCTTTAGCTGCTGCAGCAGGATCAGCTTCTTCCGAATTCTGATGATAAAAGAGAGAGCAGTTTTCAGGAAGTTAACTTTTTCCTTTTTTTTTTTTTTAATCATATCACCCAAAGCAAGGCAATAATGCCTCTAAGATGTTGGGAGTTACTGGGAGTGAAAGAGAATAAGAAGCTTTTAGAAGTAACTGGAAACCCAGTCCTAAACAGGAAAAAAGAGACAACAAACAGGAGGAACTTTTGAACCAGGTGATAGTCGGACACATCTCTGTATCACTATGTTGTACTTTTAAGGCAACAATTACAATTATAACTTTTATATTTGCTGACTTTTGATATCTGTCAAAAGAAGGTAATAGAAATCAATTTGAAGACAGAACTCTTGAAAGACACAGAAAAAAAACTAAGACATCCTGAGTGTAATAAAAAAAGGCATATATATTGGTTAGTTCTTTTTTGCATTTGATTTTTCTGTTTGGCTTTTGAATAATTTTTGTATTATTTCTAATTCCAGACTCGTGATGGACGTCCTCCAGGCATTAAAGATGTTTTTTATGATAATGAAGGAAATATCTGTTGGTGTAATCAAGTCGAATCCTGACAAACTTCCATCAAATAGGTTTGTACAGAAAGAGCAAATCTATTTAAAAGACTTTGTCCTATCCACACTTATCTCAATTTCTCTGTGGATTTCGAATCATTTTTTTATTATTTCTCATTCATTACTCGTGAATTACCTCTGCCGTTCAAGGTAAAATATTACACACATATTTGAGATAAAATCCCCCTTTTTTTAAACAAAGAAATTATTAACTGATTAAGAAGTACTATCAAAGAAAAAGTAGTCCTTCTACCAATAGAATCTCTCAGTAGGCCAAGTGATTATAAATTTCAATATTGAAGAAATGAAAAAAATAAATCAACAATGCCAAATCAAACACGTATACCCATAAAAAAAAAAAAAAACGTTTACAGTCAGATGAGATAGCGTCGGATTGAAAAATCCATTTGAAAATACGAAAAACGAAGTATCGACTGCGATTCCTTAAGTACGTAATTGAGCCTTGCTTTATCGGGACCTAATTGGTAAAACCGTGCTTCGGCTGTTAGGGTGGTTTCTCTAACGGAGCAAAAATGGAATACAGTTTTGATTCCTGTCTAGATGCACATTTTTCTGAGTAAAACTATTCCTCCCTCTCTTTTCCTTTGTTAACGCGCACACACACACACACATATATATATATTTCTTTAATAAATTTAAATTCATGACTTCCTGGCATGGATAAACTTAATTAAAAATTTTAAGATATTACATTTAAATCTATTCCTCCCCCTCCTAAATATACCGTTTCAAACCCCTGTAAACATTCACTAGCCTCTACCATTTGATATTTGATACCCCGTCTATCTCTTGTATCTACACCCTGTAACCTCGCCACTACCAGCTCTGTCCACAAAAATAACGTAAGGAGTAAGAAATATCTATCTATCTATCTATCTATCTATCTATCTATCTATCTATCTATCTATACTGTAATGGTTGTTACAATGTTTTTATAAATTCATAGTATCACTACATTTGTATCGAGCACTCTTTATAAAAGTAAGTGCATGAACAAAAGGTCAAAAAACCTACGAGTTCAACAACTTAGTTACAATACACTATATATATATATATATATATAGAAGTGAGCCACCACCTCTAGAAGTGAGCCACCAGCCTCTTACCCTGAAGAACCGTTGTGTGAAACCGCGGTAGGTGGTGGCTCATTTCTAGAGTTCTTGTATTGGATTCTCGCTCTACTTTTGTACTTTCGTACTTTCGTATCGAGCACTTTATAGCTAAGGTTTCGTCTTGAGTTTTTTTTCTTTTTAACGGACACTAGACGTATTGTTCTTATGCGCTGCTTGTTTCTTTTTTTCTCCCCCCATTATTTAACCCACGAGGGGGTCCTCGCCGGGTTACAAGACGGTTTAAATTACTGTGAAGTTAGCACTATTTTCTGAAGTTCAGTCTGTTATTATTAGTGTTGCCTTACTGCGATTAAGTTCATTATATATATATATATATATATATATATATATATATATATATATATATTTACTCTATTTGTAAACGAGGTATTACGCGACCTAGATTTCTACCATAAGTGGTGTTTTCAAGCGATTTTCATATATATATATAACGTAGAATACTTGGTATATTAGTCAGGTAAATTCTGATAGAGACGGAATATATATATTGCTTCTTGGGTATAAGGATAAACTACATTCAGGAGAAAGTTCTCTGATCGGAATGTTTAGAGGAGCGTAGAACCACTTCTTAATTGTTTTTGTTGTTTTCAGGTCCACCCTGACCCGGGGGTGGTAGCACCTGTAAGGGTCCTTGCTATGGGTAAATAGTTAACCCTCAAACTGGGAACAAAACACTATGAAAGTATAAAGAATAGACATTTAAAGTGGAAATTCCAGCAATCCATTTTTATAGAAAATATATTAACAACAATATACTTAAAAACAAAAAAATATCCTTAAAAAAAAAAATACCTAGATCAGACTCCCGATAAAATACAATTTATAAAAATATGTCTATGAAACTTGATCTGCTGCTTGGTTACTTATGAAGAATACATATTCTGTTCATACGAAGTGCGTTGTTTTTGTAGGTATATGTATTTTAGTTGGCATCCCATTTTTAAGCCGTGACATTAATATCAACCGGCCTAGATTAAGAAGAATTACTTAAGAAAGGTATTATTCCTTCTATTCTCACTCCAGCTATAGGTTAAATAGCAGGGTAGATTATGTTCTATGGCCTTGGTTGGAAAACAATCTACCGCAGAAATTAATGTCTTTTGAGACATGATGGACCAAACATGTATCACGTATGGCACTTAACTGATATTGTTGGGGATCACCCCTTTTTGCACATAAGACTCGCCTGATGGGTACATATAAACTTGCCTATACAGAGAACGGTAGTAGCTGTAGTAGTTACAACTGCAATTATTACTGTCAGCCCTCTCTGCCTTCGGGTGGAGAGAGCTCTTTGCTTTCGAGCAGAGAGCACTAAACTAGTCGTGGTTCCGCCGAAGGGTAGAATCACGAGTGGGCAAAAATAGACAGGTATTTTCTGGCCGGGATATATGGCCCGGAAAGCCCACTTATAACTGACCTTGTGTCACATGTTGCCCTTAGTGGGAGGGCCAACTAAATATTGTAGTTGTAGTAGTAGTTGTAATGAGTAGTTGTACAGTTGTAGAGTCGCTTAGTTGGTCAGTAAGTTGGTGCATAGTAAGTTGGAGTTGTTTGGAGATAGATTCATTACCCGGACATACTTTTTCATTACTAGACTGTATATATTGATTCTACTAATAGTATTCCTAGTATTCCTGAATCGACTAACCCGTGTTCCAGTTTGTATATTTTTGTTCAATATAATTTACATTTTCTATCTCCATATCTGCTTTTGTTATTTTTTATTTTGTGTGGTTTCTCAACCAGAATCCACAACAGATATGATTAATGAGTTGTAAGATTACTAACCTTTGCTTGGAATATTATTCCAAAACTGACGAGTCGAAAATGAAGTGACACGTCTCATTCAACAGCAGGTCGATATATATATATATATATATATATATATTGTTTTTCTTTAATCCGAAGTGGAAGAGTAGGAAGGTAAATTCCAAGAACCTGATCCTAATTAATATTTAAAAAATTTTAACATTAAAAGTGATGCAAGCAGAGAGCTCCATGTATTAAGAATACAGAGCCAATATAAATTAAAGAAAATTTTCAAAATTCAATGGTGTCGGATGTACATTTTGACATAGGATCTCTAACAGAGATTCCACGTCACGCCAGCGACATTGTTTTGTTCCAAATGGCGAAGGCCCTGGGGTAAAGTGGGGAAGGGGCCAGGTTAACAACGGTCACAAAGTAGAACAGGACAGAGCTGGTAGTGGCGAGGTTACAGGGTGTAGAGACAAGAGGTAGACGGGGTATCAAATATCAAATGGTAGAGGCTAGATTATCCATTACAGGAAGTCATGAATTTAAAGTTATTAAAGAAATATATATATATATACACACACACACACACACACACACACACACACACACACACACACATATACATACACACATATACAGACATGTGTGCGCGTTAACAAAGAAAAAGAGGGATTTGGTAAAGGAGTTCATATTTTATAAAGATAGACAACTAAAGGAGTTAAATTACTTTTTAAGGTTAAGATTTTGAGTTGTTTGAAGAGGTGTATTTAGGCGGGAAGGAATGGGTTTCAATATAAGATTTTAAAATAGATGCGAGCTAAATGCCAATTACAGGAAGTTATCAGTTTAAAAATTATTAGAGAATATATATATATATATATATATATATATATGTGTGTGTTAACCAAGGAAAAAAGGGTTTAGTAAAAGAATCCATAAAGGATGTTGGGATAGGAATTCCCTCCTAAGATTCAGTAGCCGGTGTTAGTGGGGGTATTTTAATTTTGAAATTTTTTCCAGTAAAAATAGACAGCACCTATCACCTTTGTTTCCAGCTAATTTCAGGATCCAGCCCTTCCTCTTTCATTTTCCAGAATGCCCGCGAAAGGGTTGTCTGGTACCTCTGGCCGGGGCTCGAAAAAGAGTACCTGTGGTTATACAGTCTTTGTTTGAAACGACCGGCGGACATACCGATATAGGTCCGGAAGTCGTTTTTTTTTTTGTTTGATGGAGAAATGCAGGCTTCATAAGAGGAGGCAATTCATCAGTAAGTGCCGCCACAAGGCAAATTATTCGAATACTTAAATTTAGAATTTAAATCCCCGTTGACTAGATCTTAGAATATAAATTAAAAGGATTCAATTTAAGTTTTAATCTTACTTTTACCTTAACGTTAACTTTAAAAAGTATTTTAACCCCCCCCCCCCCCACTACCTTCCTATCCCAATCTCTTTTAATTGCCTATCTTTAGAAAATATGGATTCTTTTACTAAACCCCTTTTTCCTTGGCTAACACATATATGTGTATATATATATTTTTTTCTCTAATAATTTTTAAACTGATAACTTCCTGTAATTAGGCATTTAGCTCGCATCTACCTAAAAGGTTTAATTAAATAAACTTAAATAAAAATTTTAAAAATCTTATATTGAAACCCATTCCTTACCCCTTACTTCATATCTTCAAACAGCTCAAAATCTTAGCCTTAAAAAAGTAATTTAACTCCTTTAGTTGTCTATCTTTATAAAATATGAACTCCTTTACCAAATCCCTCTTTTCCTTTGTTAACGTGCACACATGTATATATATATATATATATATATATATATATATATATATATATATATATATATATATTTTAATAACTTTAAATTCTTGACTTCCTGTCATGGATAAACTTAATTAAAAATTTTAGGATATTACATTTAAATCTATTCCTCCCCCGCCTAAATATACCGTTTCAAACCCCTGTAAACATTCACTAGCATCTACCATTTGATATTTGATACCCCGTCTATCTCTTGTCTCTACACCCTGTAACCACGCCACTCCCAGCTCTGTCCTGTTCTTCTTTGTGACCATTGTTAACCTGGCCCCTTCCCCCTTTACCCCAGGGCTTTCGCCATTTGGAACAAAATAATGTCGCTGACGTGACGTGGATTTCTCTGTTAGAGATCCTATGTCGAAATGTACATCCGACACATTTGAATTTTGAAACATTTCTCTAATATATATATATATATATATATATATATATATATATATATATATAATCGTATACTACTCTAAATCTAGAATATCCGACTCAAATATTCGCAATGATTCTTCTTCCCCGGTTAGCGATTTGCAAAAACCCAACATAGTTTACGAATTCAAGTGTCCTTTGGGAGATTCTATTTCCAACGGATTAAACGGATTAAAAGTGTCCTTTGGGAGATTCTATTTCCAACGGATTAAACGGATTAAAAGTGTCCTTTGGGAGATTCTATCTCCAACGGATTTATGTTGGTCACACCACAAACTCGCTTTCACGACGCTTGATACTACACTTGAAGGATAATCCTAACATTTTTAGGCATTTAAAACAACATGCCTAGCCATATACACCACATACACAATTCCGGAAAACAAAAACTAAATTCTCGAAGCTATATACATAAAACAGTTAAAACCTAACCTGAACAAGATAAACCATGAAATCTCCACAAATATCCTTAAATGCCTACAATTAATAACAGTAGCCATTGGTTTATTCCAATAGCCTCCCATACTTAAAAGTTCTTGTTTTCACTCTCGCTTGGTCATGTGTGACTACATGAGCTGTGACGCGACATTCGCTTACAGTGTATTAAATGCACGAGTTTGTTGTTGCTTGGAAATCTTTCATGTAACCAAAACAGTTTGTCATTATCGTGTGTCCGTGTTTATAATATATAATGTAATTTTACATCTTTGAAAATGGCTTATGTAAGCCGAAAGCTTAGATTGGATTATTATAAGAATTATGTATCAATATTGTAATTTTCTTTCTTCATTTAATGATAATGCTATTAAGTTTTTCAGAAACTATGAAAAAAATTTGTATAAAATAAATAGACAAAAATTGTCCATATTATTTAATGAAACATGCATTAATATATATATATATATATATATATATATATATATATATATATACATATATATATATATATATATATATATATCATAATGATAATCCACGTATACTGTCTTAATATGTATAGGAAAAACTACTAAAAAGTTGTATGTTAAAAATGCTTTTTTTTGACAGTATTTATTTACTTCTATTATTATATATATAAATATATATATATATATATACATACATTTGATATTTCAGACCGGCCTCGGCCTTTCATCAGAAACAAATGATTTTAAACTAGCGACGGACGCTTCTAGTTTAAAATCATTTGTTTCTTATGAAAGGCCGGGGCCGGTCTGAAATATCAAATATATATATATATATATATATATATATATATAATAATAGAATAAATAAATACTGTAAAAAAAACAAAAACATTTTAAACTTACAACTTTATATATATATATATATATATATATATATATATATATATATATATATATATTTGGAAACGCGCTATTTCACGATCTAGGTTTCTACCTTTCGGTGTCTTCAGTCGATTTACAATAACTGATTTTACCGTTTTTCAAACGCTCCCGTAGTAGGGACCTTTTATCTACACGCAACTTTCAAAATTAGGAGAAGTTACTTAAAGGTCTTAGAAAAATTTCATCCATGATTTTATGATCCTAGTTGGTATTTATTGATATCGTTATACTTGGACATAATTTCTCTTCTTTCCTTTAGTAATTTATTTTTGTCTGAGAACAACATAATAGATAATTGTTCCTCCTGGCATAATCTGCATATTTTACCACCGTTGTGAGGTTTGGCTCATTTGAAAAATATTGAAAACTTAAAGAAAAAGAAAACTGAAGAAGCAGATGGATTGATATGAGGATGAAAAAAAAAGAAGAAAGAAAGAAACAAACAAACAAGCAAACACATAATGAAAGAATTGAGAAAGAATGAAAGAAAGAAAGAATGAAAGATAGAAAGAATAAAAGAATGAAAGAAAGAATGAAATAAAGAATAAAAGAATGAAAGAAACAATGTAAAAGTAATGAATGAATGAAAGAAAAAAGGAAAGAAAGAAAGAAAGAATGAATGAAAGAAAGAAAAATGAAAGAATGAATGAAAGAAAGAAGCATGAAAGATTAAAAGCAAAAGGTAAAAAATAAGAAAGAAACAAAGAAACAAACAAACAAACAAAAAATGAAAGAAACAAAAAGAATAAAAGTAGAAGGTCTGAAATATGGAAGAAAAAATAAAGAAGCAAACAAACAATGAAAAAAAACAGAAAGGGTACAAGTAGATTGCCTGATATAAGAAAGAAAGAAAGAAAGAAAGAAAGAAAGAAAGAAAGAAAAGAAACGAGAAATGGTAAAAGTAGAAGGCCCGAAGAAAGAAAGAAAAAAAGAAAAGAAAAAGAAAAAAGAAAGGAAGAAAAAAGAAAGGAATAAAAGAAAGGAAGGAACGAGAAATGGTAAAAGCAGAAGGCCTGATATAAGAAAGAAAAAAAAGAAAGAAAAGAAACGAGAAATGGTAAAAGCAGAAGGCCCGAAGAAAAAAGAAAAAAGAAAGGAAGAAAAAAGAAAGGAAGAAAAAAGAAAGGAAGAATAAAAGAAAGGAAGGAACGAGAAATGGTAAAAGCAGAAGGCCTGATATAAGAAAGAAAAAAAAGAAAGAAAAGAAACGAGAAATGGTAAAAGCAGAAGGCCTGAAGAAAGAAAGAAAAAAAAAAGAAAAGAAAAAGAAAAAGAAAAAAGAAAGGAAGAAAAAAAGAAAGGAAGAATAAAAGAAAGGAAGGAACGAGAAATGGTAAAAGCAGAAGGCCTGATATAAGAAAGAAAAAAAAAAGAAAGAAAAGAAACGAGAAATGGTAAAAGCAGAAGGCCCGAAGAAAAAAGAAAAAAGAAAGGAAGAAAAAAGAAAGGAAGAAAAAAGAAAGGAAGAATAAAAGAAAGGAAGGAACGAGAAATGGTAAAAGCAGAAGGCCTGATATAAGAAAGAAAGAAAAAATAAAGAAAGAAAGAAAAGAAACGAGAAAGGGTAACTCTCTTGATACAACACTTGAAGGATAATCCTAACAGTTTTAGGCATTTAAAATTTTGTTTGTTTGTTTCTTTCGTCCGGTTCACACTCCACCCACGTCTATTGAACAGGTGTAGAGCCTCATCCCTTGTTCCCTGTTTAGGATGTGGTTTCCGGCTTTATCTTTATCTTTCTCTTTTCCAATCTTTTCACTATTACGTTGCCCCCTGCACATCAGTGGCCTTACCGCCTTGCTCGGGGTGAGACGATTAAAACAAAAAAACAAAACAATAAAAAAAAGCAGAAGGCCTGATATAAGAAAGAAAGAAAGACAGAAGGAAGGAAGGAAGGAAGGAAGGAAGGAAGGAAGGAAGGAAGGAAAAAGAAAGGAAGAATAAAAGAAAGGAAGGAATGAGAAATGGTAAAAGCAGAAGGCCTGATATAAGAAAGAAAGAAAAACAGAAGGAAGGAAGGAAGGAAGGAAGGAAAAAGAAAGGAAGAATAAAAGAAAGGAAGGAATGAGAAATGGTAAAAGCAGAAGACCTGATATCAGAAAGAAAGAAAGAAAAAAGAAAGAAAGAAGGAAAGAGAAAGTGTAAAAGCAGAAGACCTGATATAAGAAAGAAAGAAAGACAGAAGGAAGGAAGGAAGGAAGGAAGGAAGGAAGGAAGGAAGGAAGGAAGGAAGGAAAAACAGTATTCGAAATGATAAAGAAATAATGAATAAAAAGGAAAGACTTATTCAATTAATATAAATCATTAATGAAAAATACAATTATACGAGAAAGGAAAGCATGAATGAAAACAATCGATAAATTAAAGAAAATACACAGAGAGAGAGAGAGAGAGAGAGAGAGAGAGATAAAGGGAGAGACAGTGAAATAGACAGAAAGAGTGAGAGAGACAGAGAGAGAGAGAGAGAGAGAGGGAGAGAAAGAGAGAGGGAGATTTTTAAGTTGGCGAATGTTTTTGTGATTTGCCTTTCTTTCTCTCTTTCTTTTTTACCGATTCCTTTGCCGAGCTTCATTGATATCGAAAACTATTCCTGCATGAATCTCCGTAGATCTTTGAACGAAAGAATCATACACTTTGATCTTTTCCTAATCTTTTGTTTCTTGAAATCATTCTGTCTTCCGTTGTGGCGTATATTTCGCATCAGTTCCCGCCAACCGAGTGGGTCAGAAACACGAGAAGAGGTGATCGGAATTTGGCGGACAACGACATTACTAATTCTAAGCTCTTTGCCATTCGCCATATTTAACTTACACGCTCTCCATTTTCTTGACCTCAGCGTATGCGATTATCGTGTTCGTCATAAGCACACGTATAAACGCACACTCACTCACACACACACTCACACACACATACACACACATAGATATATATCTACATAAATACATACAAAAACACACACACATACATTTCAAATGTATCAACTTTTGATTTCAATTTACAATGTATGCAATTTTGATTTAATATCCGATTTAAATTAACACTTACCTACATATATATATGTGTGTGTATGTGTGTGTGTGTGCGTTTGCGTGTGTGTGTGTGTGTGTGTGTGTGCGTAGTAACTAATGTTGCGTATATATATACTTATGGATGAGTGTGTGTGTGTATTCGCTGAACTGATGTAATGATGTATTTTTTTTAAAATTTTCTTTTTTAAAGGAGCAATCTTTATTTTTAATCGGGTTTTTTTTGGTGGGTGGGGGTCTTTGTTTGTGAATTTCATTCGTGTAAAATCTTCTGTACAATAAAGACGGAAGCTGATGATGGTTCGCCCGAAATAGGCCTAAACTTCCGATTTACCATGAAATAACGTGTCCGCTTAAAATTTTTCTTTATATATATATATATATATATATATACAGAAAAATCTAAGTAAAAGCCAACATATATATATATATATATATATATATATATATATATATATATACAGGCGGTACAAACACAGGAAAGGGTTGGTAAATAATCCTGGATAAGGTTGCTAAATAATTCAGAAGGATCCTAGTAATATATTTTAAATATTAAAACTGATTCAATAGAGAGCTCAATGTAAATTAGTTTAATTTACAGAGCGGATATTTATTTATTTATCTGTAAATTCCGATAAAATTTATAGGGGAAATTTTCAACATGTCATTTTAAGACATGCATTGTCAATCCCGTTTAAACAAAGAATGAAGAAAAATTCTAATGCCGGCGGAGGCTTGGTCTAGTAAATTGAAGGTTTGTGGAATATTGGCTTTTATAGGGTTAAGCTAGAGGAATCTTAGTAGTAATTTCTTCTATGGTAATGGGAGGTATCGGGCTTGACCATTGGGTTAGTAGTGGTTGGTAGTGTGTAAAGGTGACTACTTAGCCAAATTTAAAAAAAAAACCTTATTGTGACTACATGGAAGAATAGAATAATTATTGCAATTTATATTGATTTCTATGACGACACATACTAATGATCTCTCTACGTTTATTCAGAAGTACATTCTGATATTGAAATTTCAAACATATAATTTTTTTTTGTTAAAAACAAAGATTACATCTGTCTCTTAAGCTATTATGGGTCTTTGCCTTGCTTATTAGTTTTTTTTTTATCTGTGGATTTAGGTTATTTTCATTTAACTCCCAGTATTTTCGGGGAAGGGCTGTTTGATATCTTAAATTAGGGTTAGTGAAGGAGCGCCTGTGTGTATAAAGCCGTTGCTTTCAAATTCCAGCCGTAATTCCGATATAAACATTATATTTCTCCTTATTTTCCTAAGGGTAGATTGTGGCTTGATAGATTACATTTATATATATATATATATTACGACTGACAAAGATGATTTTATTAAATTTGACTTAATTTTTACAGTATCTAAACTTGTTTATAAATGGAACTTTGTCTGTGTGTGTGTGTGTCTGTGTCCGTTACCTATAGACTCCGAAACGGCTGAACCGATTTTCTTGAAAAGTTACACAGTTGTACTATAAGCGTCTGCGAGTGTTCTTAGTTAGGTTTTGTGTCGAGTTAACCCCGATAAATATCGAAAATCGATAATCGAAAAAATCATGTTATAGAAGGAGTGGTCCGATTTTAACCAAATTTGATACACTGATAGACAAAGACATCAGAAACGATATTCAGAAGTTTCAAGGTTGCAGTTCTTACAATAGTGCAGAAAAAATTTGATATCGATACCAGAAAATCAAAATTTGACTTACATCCATTTATTTTTCTTTCAATCTACGGTTTCGCTTTGACTGGAAACAACTATTGCTTTTTAGTCTTTCGTGCCAACGTCCAAAGAGTCTGAGCTCCAGGACCATGTATTAGTTTTGAAGCTTTCATTACACCCGAGCAACGCCTGGCTATACTGCTAGTTCTTACATGTTTCCCTTTTACTGGAATTAAGGAATGTAAAAATGTTCCACAATTTTAGACTTTCCAAGCGTTTTTAGCCGCTTCACTGGCCATTTTCAAGGAAGTCATTTTCTTCATGTTGTTATTTTATCCCCATGTTTTGTCTTTTCTTAATTTTGGTTTTTCTTAAAAGAAGCGTTCTTTTAAAACGATCACATGACGCGAGCGGATCGGCATGACATGAGTGTCTGTCTATTTTTTAAAAACTTTAAAAACAACATTTCCACTGTTAAATAGTGAAAGGTTGAAAGTAGGAGAAAGTTGATTGATACGAGAGACATTCAATAGGTGAAGAGCTCCTAATACAGATAGAAGCATACTTTTTTTTCAACCTAGTCTCCCAGCAGTGTCACACACTTTTCCCATCTGCGCACAAGCTTTCGTATTCCCTCAGCGTAAAAATCTTTGGCCAATCGCTCACAGCACTTTTGACTTCAACGACACTTTCAAACTTCATGTCTTTCGAGAGACCAAACAGGTGAAAATCTGAAGAGGCAAGGTCTGGGCTGTAAGAGGGATGAGGGAACAGTTCCCAGCCCAGCTCGTTGAAGGTCTCCACCGTTTGGCACCCACAGGCAGCTGACCCTCGAGTAGGCAAGGTCATCATGAACAATTTTGTGTGATGTCCCAACATATAGTCTCAAAGTCTTTGCAATGTAATCCACTGTCACACTTCTGTTAGATTGAATGAGATCATTGACTGATTCGATTACCCCAGGAGACTTCACTTCTGTGGGCCTTACAGGCCTGTCTTCAACCACGACACTGCTCCGTCCTTCTTTAAGCAATTTAGCCCACTTGCAGACATTTGTTTTTGTTGAAACATGTGGCCCCATACACAGTTGACATTCTTTTATGAATTTCAACTAGTTTTCACCTTTCAGTAACCCCCAAAAAAAACTTGATAACTGACCTCTGTTCAATCCTGGAGCATGCTTCTTGGTCTGCCATCTTCGTTAATCTCCAAACCTCTGAAAGCTTTTTCAATCTGTAAAAAATTAAATCCCTTTGAAAAAGAAGTAAAGAAAAAAAATTAAACAAAAGTAAGATTCTATCTGTATTAGAAGTCTTTATACCGAAAAATTCACCTTATTTATTGAATGACCCTTGTAGATGTCCTTATACCGAAAAATTCACCTTATTTATTGAATGACCGTCGTAGATGTCCTTATACCGATAAATTCACCTTATTTATTGAATGACCGTCGTAGAGGTCCTTATACCTAAATATTCACCTTATTTATTGAATGACCGTCGTAGATGTCCTTATACCGAAAAATTCACCTTATTTACTGAATGACCCTCGTAGATGTCCTTATACCTAAATATTCACTTTATTTATTGAATGACCGTCGTAGATGTCCTTATACCTAAATATTCACCTTATTTATTGAATGACCGTCGTAGATGTCCTTATACCTAAATACTCACCTTATTTATTGAATGACCCTCGTAGAGGTCCTTATACCGAAAAATTCACCTTATTTACTGAATGACCCTCGTAGATGTCCTTATACCTAAATATTCACTTTATTTATTGAATGACCGTCGTAGATGTCCTTATACCTAAATACTCACCTTATTTATTGAATGACCCTCGTAGAGGTCCTTATACCGAAAAATTCACCTTATTTACTGAATGACCCTCGTAGATGTCCTTATACCTAAATATTCACTATATTTATTGAATGACCGTCGTAGATGTCCTTATACCTAAATATTCACCTTATTTATTGAATGACCCTCGTAGAGGTCCTTATACCTAAATATTAACCTTATTTATTGAATGACCCTCGTAGAGGTCCTTATACCGAAAAATTCACCTTATTTTTTTTTTTTTTTTTTTTTTTTTTAATCATCTCACCCCAAGCAAGGCATTCCACTGCCACTATTGCGCATGGGGCTACATAGGGGAAGGTAAAGAGAAGGAGTGGTTAGACATAGGGAATGTCAGGAGAAAGGTGATAGATGAGTAAGGATAGCGAGGATGAGTGTCGGGCAGATGGGAAGAGTGTTTGATAGAATGGGAGCAGGTTAGTGTGTTAGGAGGTGTCTATTGACCTTACATTTAAACTCCTGGAGATTGTAGCCGTCGGGGAAGCAATCGTTTGGAAGAGAATTCCACAGTCGGGAAGTGCGAGGAAAGAAACTGTTGGAGTAGAAGTTACGGCTGCATTTTATCGATTTCACTGTAAAAGGGTGGGATCTAGTTGCTAATCTAGTATCTCGTGCAAATTCGTATTTAGGGGGCACCAGTGATCTAAGTTCATCGGAGCAGAAGCCGTGAAAGTATTTATAGAAGAGACACAGCGAAGCCACGTCTCGCCGGTGGGAGAGAGACTGCAGGCGGTCTGCCAAGTCGGTATCTATCACATTACAGACCCTCCTCTGAACCTTATCGAGAAGCCCGAGGAGAACAGCAGGGGCACCCGACCAGATATGGCAGCAGTATTCAATGCACGGGCGGATGGTAGATTTGTAAATGTGCAGGATAGATTTAGACGGAAAAAACTTCCGGGCCCTACACAGAGAACCGACTTTCATAGCAGCGGATTTAGCAATGGATTCGATATAGTCATTCCATTTGAGGTCCGCTGAAAGTGTGAGACCAAGGAGGCGTAGTGTTTTACTCTCTGGGAGGCAAGCCTGGTCCATGCTAATGGGAGGTAGGTGAGATTGTCGATGATGGTTAATTGACAGTAGCTTCGTTTTAGAAGCATTAAAATTTACTAGCCATTTCTTACCCCAGTCCAATATGGATTGGAGGTCTTTTTCAATCTCGGCTGCAAGTTTAGCTTTGACGCCTACACCAGATTTTTGTTGGAGGCGAGAGTAAACTGTGGTGTCATCGGCGTACAAACCTATTTGGGTTCTTATGGAATCAGGGAGATCATTAATATATATCAGGAAGAGTGTAGGACCTAAGATGGAGCCTTGGGGGACACCTGCGTTTGTATGGTAGTTCTGAGAGGCATGTCCGTTTAATACCACTTTCATTGTGCGGTTAGAGAGGAATGACTGGATTAGTTGAAACAAATGTCCAGTTATACCATAGCTCCGCAGTTTACATAGAAGGCCAGCATGCCAAACTCTGTCGAACGCCTTAGATATATCCAATGCAACGGTTCGTGCTTCGCCATTCCTGTCGAGTGCCTGGTATATGTACTCGGTGATGGTCGTTAGCATATCAGCAGTAGACCTGGTGAAGCGGAAACCATATTGCTTGTCCGAGAGGAGCCTGTGTGCTGTGAGATGCTGAACCACCTCGGCGTTGATAATGGCTTCGAACACTTTGCCAAAGATCGGAAGAAGGCTGATAGGGCGGTAATTTGCAGGGTCAGAGGGTTCTCCAGTGTTTTTAAATATAGGAACTATAGAGGAAGATTTCCAACAGGCAGGAAAGCAGGAAGCAGATAGGCAGAGGTTGTAGAGCTTAGAAAGGATAGAGGAGAGTTCAGGGGCACATTTCTTTAAGACTATGGTTGGGATTCCGTCACCACCGCTCGCTTTGTGAGGGTCAAGTTTTAAGATTATCTTAGAGACAAGCGAAGGTGTAATGTGGAAATTTATTGAATGACCCTCGTATATATCGCCTCTTTTATAGCGAGATGCTTTTGATATTGTGATTGAAATAGTAGTTTTGTATTTTCAACCAAATCTTTCTTTCCTAATTTTTTAATTCGTTCTTAATTTACTAAATTAAGAAAAAACTCCACAGATTCATTATAAAATTATGTAAATAAATTAATCACGTTAGCAGTTTAAAAATCAAGGAAATTGTCAGTGTTTACTAACCGGGATATCTTTAGGGTCATGTAAAATCCCATCAACCAGGTTTTTCTCTCTTGCCCATCATCTTACAAATACCTGCACCGGCATAACAACTACCTAAAATCTTAAATCAACGAATTCCTCCATATATTAAAAGCAACTAATTTAGAAGCTAATATTCTATCTTCATTGGATGTCGAAATTATTTTTACTAACGTCCCAGTTGAAAAAAAAAATTAAATATAATTAGTGACTGTGTTTACAAACACCCATGATTCCCTCCTCCAAAGGTCCAACCAGCAATTCTTTGAAAACTACTCACCGTGTCTACCCGTTTTATTACCATAATGCTCATATCTGCATCCAAACGAAGGTGTCAGTATGGGAAACCAATTAAGTCCTATTTTTTTACATGTCCTACATCGAAAACAAAGTGTTTAAATCAATCGTTAAACCGGAGATCTATACAAGGTATGTCTACGATATTTTTGTTTTGATAAAAATTAGGGACGGTTTTGCAAATCTGAAGTTAAATTTCGAAAATAACCCATCGCTAAAATTTTCCTATGAACTCATGGATAATAAAAAAGCTCTCGTTTCTCGATGTTAATATAGAGATAAAAACTAATGAATTTATCTATTAACTGTATAAAAACTTCCAATAAGAAATCTTGTCTTGATTATAATAGCCAATGTCCGGAAAGGTATATAATAGCAGTCTGACCTTGAACGGGATCTACACTCTGTGGTGAACTGGGGCAAGAAGTGGCTTGTCAACTTCAATTCATCTAAGACCAAGCTGTTGTCTGTCACCCATTACAGGAAACCTCTCCTGCCTCCTATAAGCATGGACCAAGCGATTCTCCCGGAGAGTAATACACTACGCCTCCTCGGACTTACCCTGTCCTCAGACCTCAAATGGAACCACTATATTGAATCCATAGCAAAATCTACTGCTAAAACGACAAGGGTCACTATGTCGATCCAGGATGTTTTTTTCCGCCTGAATCCATCCTGCATATATACAAGTCAACCATCCGTCCGTGCATGGAGTACTGTTGCCATTTATGGTCAGGTGCCCCTGCCGTTCTCTTCAGTGTTCTTGACAGGCTCCAAAGGAGAGTCTGTAATGTGATAGGTACTGATCTGGCGGCTTGACTGCAGTCACTTCCCCATCGTCGAAATGTGGCCTCCCTTTGTCTGTTCTACAAATACTTTCATGGCTTCTGCTCAGACGAACTTAAGTCATTGATGCCTCCTCAACAGGTGTTTACTCGTGCAACCAGACTGGCAACTGGATCCCACCCATTCACAGTCAGGTTAGCCAAATGCAGACGACAATTCTACTCCTGCAGCTTCTTCTCTCGCACTTCTCGCCTGTGGAACTCGCTCCCGTATTCTTGCTTTCCTGACGACTACAACCTCCAGAAATTTAAATGCAAAGTCAATACTCATCTACTAACCACTGGACTTTAGCTCTCTCCCCACCCCCGTATAACCTTCCCTTTCTCTCCACCTATGTATCTGTCATCGCACCTGCTTTCTCAGCTTTCTATTGTTCCTTTCTAACTAGTTTGTACTCCTCACTCTTTTCTAATTAATCTTTTTACATTTATGTAGCCCCCTGCACATCAGTGGCGTTTCCGCCTTGCTCGGGGTGAAATGATAAAAAAAAAATATATCTAGAGCACATCAAAATTCCTCCGCTCAAACAATATTTTTGAGTTAACTAAAACACATAAAACAAGCATAAGTCAATAATAATATTCCCAAATATATAATTAATAAACAAATAAAATTATTCTTGCAATGAATGAATGATACCAGTATTAGAAATAACACACAAAAAATATCAACATATTTTATTATAATCAAATGCAGAATAATTATAAACAGGACGAATTTGCTATACGAAAAACTAAACCCTATATTCCTGCCAAAATTCCTCAAAAACATGTAAAATTTATAATATATTATAGGAAATGGAAGACTGAAACCTTGTTGTTTCTAATTTTAAAAAACATCAAATTTAGACTAGCGATAACTAATAGTTTGTTGTTTTTTTTTAATCATATCACCCCGAGCAAGGCGGTAACGCCACTGATGTGCCGGGGGCTACGTAAGAGTGAAAGATTAGAAAAGAGAAAACCGGAAACCACATTCTAAACAGGAAACAAGGGATGAGCCTCTACACCTGTTCAATAGACGTGGGTGGAGGGTGAACCGGGCGATAGTTTAGTCTATCTACTCCAATTGAAAAAAAAAAACACAGAAGAAAAGTGAAAAGATTGGAAAAGAGAAAACCTGAAACCACATCCTAAACAGGAAACAAGGGATGAGCCTCTACAACTGTTCAATAGACGTGGGTGGAGTGTGAACCGGGCGATAGTTTAGTCTCTCTACTCCAATTGAAAAAAAAAAGAAAAAGAAGAAAAGTGAAAAGATTGGAAAAGAGAAAACCGGAAACCACATCCTAAACAGTAATGAATTTCAATGCCCTGTATAAAACTCTTTCTTATCTGAAATCAGTTACCTAGTACCTGGCTGTACTACCACTTCTCTGAGTAAAAATGCCATCTATTTAAGAATAATAGAGCAAGAAAAAAAATTATTCACCGATAATTTACAAGAAGCCTTAAGAAAAATTTTGGTTAGATATACAAAAAAAAAAAACTTTTTAAATCACAATATCACAGACACCTCGCTATAAGAGAGGCACTATATATCAAACAGTTTTCCTCTACCATCAACATTACAATATTTAAAAGTGGAAATGGAGTTTTGAAATATTTTTTTTAATAAACAGAATCTCACGCGATGCCTAGCCACGCGCGTCACGTGATAGCTTTAAAGAACTCTCCTTTTCAAAACACACACAAAAAACACAACAATTACGTTACAGTTAAAACACGAGAACAAAATAACAACATTGAAAAAAAAATCCTTGAAAATGGCCGGTGAAGTGGCTGAAAGCGATTGGAAAGTCGAAAATTATGGAATATTTTTGCACTCTTTAGCTCCAGCTAAAAGGAAACATGTAAGAATACTGGAAAAAGTTAGGCAAAAAATCACTCCTTGTCAGTCGTTTTTAACGAAACATATTTGAAAGAAAGATTGCTGCCCAAATATATATATATATGCGTGTATAATTATAATACACATGCTAAAAAGTCTGCGTTCTTTTACCGTGCACTCATAGCCCAGAGGTAGAATCGCCGACTGACGCCACTTCCGTCGGGTTTCGAGCCTGGGTTAGAGAGCAATCAGAGTCTAACCGTACTGATGAGCTGTGATACAGCGAAACAGATCTGTCTGCGGATGACTATATATATATGTATAAGAAAAATTAAAGTAGACACGTTATTTAATGGTAAATCGAAAATGTAGGCCTATTTCAGGTGAACCATCATCAGCTTCCGTCTTTATTGTACAAAGGATTTTACACGAATGGACCATGTCCTTTCAATGTCGAAACAAAATGTACACTTTGTAGTAGATGATAATTTGTACATGTTCTAAATTATAATTTATAATTATATATATATATATATATATATATATATATATATATATATATTAATAAATACACATATTATCCTACGTCTATGGCACGACTCGGAGTTTCATGCGTTATGCAATTATCAGGTGCATATTTTAAACTAACAATTTAATAGATTTTAAATTAAGTTCACTCGATGTTCATGGGAATTAAATCTTATAAAGTTAAGGTAATGCTTTTTTAATAACAAGATTAAAGATTTATATATTCTACGGTTACATGTAGATACAAATTTAAATTTAAATTTAAATTTAACATTTACAATTAAAATTACAATAAAAATAAAAATAATAATAAAATGCAGGGAGAATAAATCAAAGGGACGTAAATCATGTGTCTTAAAAATGTAAATATCTAAATATTACCTGTAGATAAAAAAATGTATGAAAAATTAAAATTTTAAAATTATAAAATTTTAGATAAAATAAAAATAAGATAAAATAAAATAAAATAAGAATGAAAAGAAAAATTAAGAAGTAAAATTTAGAATTAAGAATTAAAAATTAACAATGTAAGGAGCAAAAATTAAAAGTAATATTGTGAGTTAAAGCAAGAAAGAAAGAAATAGGCGAACGTAAAGAGGAATCTATATCAATCTGGGTCTAAGAATTTAAGTAAATATTTTTCTATGACAAAATGTGGTCACTAAATCACTTCATTTATTAAGCAAATTAATTGGTTTAAGATGACAAGTTTTTCTAAGAGGCATAGATAAAATTTATCTTCTTTTTCCATTGTAATGTTTGGATTTAGCTACGATAATCCAGGTAAAAATTGGGTTCTTATTGTTTTTTAATTTCCAATAATGTATGGATAAAGCATTTTTGCTGTATTTACTTTTGTTTAAAGACAAAATGTGGTTGGTAAATCTTATCTTCCACTTGCTAGAAGTACTTCCAAATTAAAATTTAACATCATTATCATCCGAATGAGTTATATATTTTTTGACAGTATTTGTTTATTTCTACTATTATATTTTATATTTCAGATCGCCCTCGGTCCTTCATCAGAAACAAAAGATTTTAAAATTTGAATTAGTAACGTATTTCGCGAGATTTCGCGAGAGCGTCTGTGAAGAGTCTGTTTGCATCACGTGACGCGTTTGTTTACATCACGTGACGCGTTTGTGGAGAGAGTTTTTGTTTTTACATCAAGTGACGTTGAAAGCGACAGATTTTTAAAAAAATTATATTTGTAAACGTAAACCTATCTTTAATAATACTTGTAAATTGGTTTTAGATAAAAAAAACTTTTTTAAATGTATCTAAAAAAGTTTAGAATTTTTAAAAAATGTATCTAAAAAAGTTTAGTTATTGAAGTATTTGTAAAGATTCAAAGCACCTAAGTCCCTATTTTTTTTTTTAATCATATCACCCCAAGCAAGGTGGTAACGCCACTGATGCGCAGGGGGCTACGTAAGAATGAAAAGATTGGAAAAGAGAAAGCCAGAAATCACATTCTAAACAGGGAACAAGGGATGAGCCTCTTCACCTGTTCAATAGACGTGGGTGGAGTGTGAACTGGGCGATAATTTAGTCTACCTACTCCAATTATTTAACCCTAGCTTGTGTGTATTTAATTTTAATATATATATATATATATATATATATATGTGTGTGTGTGTGTGTGTGTGTGTGTGTGTGTGTGTGTGTGTGTGTATAATGTTGAGTTGTGATAATGCTTAGTGTCAAAATTGTTGCTTTTCAGTGGTTTACTGATTAAAACATATTTTAGCAAGCAGATTTTTTGTCGTAAAGTGCTCAATATCGAAATAGAGATAGAGCATTACTAGGGTTAATCTGGAGTAATTTGTCGCTTAACTGAGCAGAGTTGAAATTTAGTGAAGGCACCGTTATGATTTTCTCACTCTTTAGGGATGAAATCTCTACTTCTATCTATCTATCTCTATATATATGAATTTATATATATTGCATTATTAAGAATACAAGGAACTATCTTTAACTTATTTAATATCTATTGGTATTTTGGATTCATGAATTATGTATTTTTGAAAAAATTTAGAAGTAATATAATGTTTTAATCGTGTGTTTATGGTTAGTAGTTATGTTATTAATATGTTTTCAAAGTACTTCCTCCTTAAAGGGTTATGTTCTTTTTTTAATTCAAAATTGTATCCTGTGTTATTTTGATGTAATCCCCAGAAATCAGCGAGAGCTATCACTAAAATACTTACCCCATTCCTAGGCACCATTACCAGTACACTTATCAGATACTGAGGCGACTTGCTCCATAAAATTAGAAATATTAATGTGACTAACTTATCTATTGACTAACTTATCTATATATTCAAGTTTGGATATATAGCTCACTCTATGCTAACATACGCATTAAAAATATCAACACAATCTTAAAGGCCATTTTAAAAAATCCAAAGCAAAGCTCCTTCTACAAATCCAAAAAAATCATAAAAATATGCACATTAATCAATAACCATTGTTATTTTAACAACATGTTTTAAAAATAAAAAATATGGTTTATTCATGTGGTCTCCTACACGTGGTATTTTTGCTTGCCTATTTCTAGAGGTCTCAGAATCCTGTTCATTCAAATATATTATATATAACAATTCTACTTAGATACGAGGGTCATTCAATAAGGTGAATTTTTCGGTATAAGGACTTCTACGGGGGTCATTCAATAAATAAGGTGAGTTTGGGGGTATATGGACTTCTACGAGGGTCATTCAATAAATGAGGTGAATTTTTCAGTATAAGGACTTCTACGAGGTTCATTCAATAAATAAGGTGAAATTTTCGGTATAAGGACTTCTACGAACCTCATTCAATAAATAAGGTGAATTTTTCGGTATGAGGACTTCTACGAGGCGCATTCAATAAATAAGGTGAATTTTTCGGTATAGGGACTTCTACGAACCTCATTCAATAAATAAGTTGAATTTTGGGGTATATGAACTTCTATGAAGGTCATTCAATAAATAGGATGAACCTTTCGGTATAAAGACTTCTAATACAGATTGAAGCTTACTTTTTAAAAAAATAATCCTTTACTTCTTTTTCAAAGGGATTTAATATTTTTGCAAATTGAAAAAAAAATCTTTGAGAGTCTGGAGATTAACAAATATGGCAAATAAGCGGTAATCCAATCCCATCCCTCCCCACCCCTTACACCTCCCTACTCTGCTCCTCTAAGAAATCCAAAGGATAAATTCTGCTTGCAAAACCATAAAACTTACAATTCTATCTGCTAATGTTAAATCTGCCTATAAAATTCCCAGACACTCATTAATCAACTATATTCACTACCCACACCACTTTCTTCAAAATTCAAACGGACAATTCACAAGACTTATTCCCTTATCACTAACCCCCACCAACATCCCACACACAACTCACCAAATATAAGAAAAGAGGCTTTCCATTCCTGTCCGCACCACCTGGCATTCAATGTCGAAACCAATGTACGATTTGTAGTGGATATATAAAAAATTTGTACATATTCTAAAATATAATTTATAATAAATATTCACAGCTCTATATATTATATACCGAGCACTGTTTTAAATTAATGTTTTGGACGTTGTAATTTTTTTCTTTCTTCCTTATTCACTATTGGAGTAGATAGATCTATCTATCGCCCGGTTCACACTCCACCCACATCTATTGAACAGGTTAAGAGGCTCATCCCTTGTTCCCTGTTTAGGATGTGGTTTCCGGCTTTCTCTTTTCCAATCTTCTCACTTTGGTTTCTTTTTTTTCTCAATTGGAGTAGATAGATCTATCACCCGGTTCACACTCCACCCACGTCTATTGAACAGGTTAAGAGGCTCATCCCTTGTTCCCTGTTTAGGATGTGGTTTCCGGCTTTCTCTTTTCCAATCTTTTCACTATTACGTAGTCCCCTGTACATCAGTGGCGTTGCTGCCTTGCTCGGGGTGATATGATTAAAAAAAAATATATATATATATATATACAGGTTTCATTGAATAATATAGACAATTTCTGTCTATTTGTTTTGTGTAAGATCCGTTCGTATGATCTAATTAGCTTGATAGTGTTGTCATGAAAAGACGACAAGAAATCGCAATAATTGTTGATTTTTTATCAGGTCTGAGATTTCGGCTTACATAAGCCATTATCAAAGGATGAACATTTAATATACAGTGAACATAGAACATTTAAATTATTAACAGAGTGGAGTTATACAGAGAAAATTAAACAGGTCCATATAAGATATATATATATATATATATGTGTGTGTGTGTGTGTATGTGTGTGTGTGTGTGTGTGTGTGTGTGTGTGTGTGTGTTTTCCTTAATTTATTGTTTTCATTAATACATTCTTTTTTTTTTTTAAATTGAATGTTTCATTAATTTTTTTTTAATTGAATTATTCCAGAAGATTGAAGTTCACCCCTGACGAGCAGGTAGATCATAACGGTGCCTTCATGAAACGTCGAAGCCGACATGACTCAGAATAGTTAAGTAACAAACTTCTCTGCATCAATCATATATATATATATATATGTATATATAGTCATCCGCAGACATCTGTTTCGCTGTATCAAACTCATCAGTACGGTTAGACTCCGATTGCTTTTAACCCAGGATTATATATATGATAATATTTTCATGATAAGTTTATAAGGAAAACATAGTTCACTGCAACACGCAGCCAATGCGTTTCGGTACTATCTTATTTGCTCTTCGTCAGGCAGTCTGTGAGTATATAATAAAATTTCTTTCTGATCATGAACTGTCTCATTTTGTTTGAACATAGAAATGATCTCAAAGGAGACAGAAATTTCATTACATTCTCCCTTACACTTTTCCCTACTTGCTTTTTACTTATTCCATTCATCTTGTCGGATTCCGATGCATATATTCAACTTATATATATATATATAGCCTTTGAGATTTGAAAAAGAAATCACTTTACTCGCCCCAAAATAATTTTACTCGACCGACTCCATTTTCTTAATAGTCGCCTTACGTAGCGTGACTCGCTGACGGAAAACAAAAATGAAATTTTTACTAAAATTTCGAACGTATTAGAAAGGATGTAAAAAACTTTTAAAAATAATAACAAGAAAATTTGATCTTTCCTCTTGATAATAACAAACATTTTGATAGTAAATCTTTGTTTTTATTAAGGTTGAGCCTTTTTAACATCATATTTTGGCAATTGAGTGGAGGTACCTAAATTCGTAGTTTCTTTCTTCTGTTTGACTACAACCTCCATTTCATAGATGATAAAAAATAACAAATCTGATTTTCTCATCGAGTTTCTATAAAAAATTACTTACTTGTATAATGTGTTTTTAGGTGTTTTAGGTGCGTAGTTGAAAGAGGTATTTTTTTTCTCTCTTTCAAATGTTCGTATACACTTTTCGTAGAAATATAGATGTTGAGTCACGAATAATATTTTTCCAAATGAGTTTCTAAAAATCTGTGAGCGTCTTTCATTTGGGCGACAGAGGCAGTTTGGTTCTATTCTTGAAGTGTTAATTAAACGAGTGTTTACACTGACCGGGACGATAAAAGCGAGGCAGAGTTCAATAATGTCATTGCAGGTCATTCTAAGTAACTTGTGAATCTTCAATGGCATACATTTGTGTTGTAAAAGAAGTCAGATTTTCTTTTCTTTTTTTTTGAAGGGACACGTTTCATTTTTAATCGACCGCAGGAGAGTAAAGCAATAAACTTTAATCCCCCAATTAAGTTTTTAATCGACTGAAATCTCAAAGGCTATATATATATATATATATGGGACAAAATATTTCATGTCTAGATCTGCATACTAGTGTATTACACGGAGTTGTCTCTCTCTCTATAATTTTACAAATCGACCCGCTGCGGAATGAACTGTGTCACTTAATTTTCCACTCGTCACTTTCGGAATAATATTCCAAGCAAATATTAGTAATCTTCCAGTTCATTAACCATATAGCAACCTTATTAACCATAAATGTTCTGGTTAGGTGTCCCTTACTTCTGGCCTAGTTTACGCCATGTTAATGTCAATGGTGTCTGTTATAATTCATTGGCAGACAATTTTTCTGTGTCCTTACGATTTATATAAATCCATCAACCTCGACATTTACGCCATTAAACCTCGTGCAGCACGAATTCAATAAATATCTCGGCTCCTTTATTAAACATGTTGCTTAGCAAATTCGCCCGGGAGACGAGTGCAAAGGCCAACGTAAACATTGCAAATTCTCACAATGCTTGACGTTAACAATATATAACAATCTTGTCTGATAGACTATTGTATATTAATTCTTACGGAAATTAAGGAAAATTAACGAAACTGGTTATAAACAATCGACTGCTTGAAATGATTTGTCTGAATATTATTTTTTGATCGATACTCGTATTTAAGTAGATATTCTGTTTATAATCATGTGGGTAGAGGTCGCAGGTTCGAATTCTGCCGAATGAAGTACATTTTCGTAACAAAAAGTTATCGTAAATAATCAGGCTGGTAGAAATAAATATATAATACTGTTTGATTATAAACAGAATATCTACTTAAATACGAGAATCGATCAAAAATAATGTTCAAACAAATCATTTCAAATTATCGGCTGTTTATAACCAGTTTCGTTAATCTTCGTTAATTTCCGTAACATGATGATTATCGTAAATAATCAGGCCGGTAGATATAAATATATAATACTGTTTAATTAAAAAACAATATCTACTTAAATACGAGAATCGATCAAAAATAAGGTTCAAACAAATCATTTCAAATTGTCGGCTGTTTATAACCAGTTTCGTTAATCTTCGTTAATTTCCGTAACATGATGATTATCGTAAATAATCAGGCCGGTAGATATAAATATATAATACTGTTTAATTAAAAAACAATATCTACTTAAATACGAGAATCGATCAAAAATAAGGTTCAAACAAATCATTTCATATTCATTCTTCTATATCTTCTTCGTTTTCTCTATACCGTATTCCTTAAAGTACGTTGGCGATCATGGCTCTCCACAATTTCTTTCATTTACAACACTTAGTATCTGTCATCTCTCCTAAAACCTGATCTGTCAACCACTTACACAAACTTGCTAGGTAGGTTTTGTTTGTTTTCCTCTGTCTCGGTTGCCTTCAATCTGTCCTGTGTGTATCAAATTTTCCAAGCCGTCTTTCCTCATTATCTCTCTTAGAAATTTCAACTTTTTCTGATGTACAACTGTCCTTTTTGTTCACATTTTCTCTATGAGTTAACTTTAAAACTTGAATATTTTTCTAGAAGTTATTTGGAAATCATGTTTACTAGAAAATCATTTATAATTTAAAGGAACTTTGGCAAACGTTAACTATCGGGCCTGAAAAAATAGCGTGTGAAAATGATAGTCGTTCCCTTGATACCGCTGTTATTTTGTACCACCTTTAGTTCTTCGACAATATTTATTTACAAGATTATAAAAATCAAAACGAAGCTGCTATCTATTAACCACCACAGACCATCACTCCTCACGCCCATTAGCATGGATCAGTCTAGTCTCCCTGAAAGTAAAAAACTGCGCCTCCTCGGGTTAATTCTCACAACAGACCTCAAGTGGAATGACTATATAGAATCCATAGCTAAATCCGCTGCTACGAAAGTCGGTTCTCTGTGTAGGGCCAGGAAGTTTTTTCCGCCTGAAGCAATCCTGCACATATATAAATCTACCATCCGCCCGTGCATTGAATACTACTGCCATATCTGGCCGGTTGCTCCTGTTATTCCTCTCTAGGTTTTATTCATAATCCATCTTGCACATTTATAAGTTTACCATTCGTTCATGCATTGAATACTGCTGCCACATCTGGTCTGGTGCTCCTGCTATTCACGTAGGGGTTCTTTAAAAATATCCAACGGACAATCTGTAATGTGATCGATTCTGATTTGGCAGCTCAGATACAGTCACTTTCTTACCGGCGCAATGTGGCTTCCCTGTGTCTCTTCTACAAATATTTTCACGGCTTCTGCTCTGATGAACTTAGCTCACTGGTGCCCCCTATATATGAATTTACTCGAGCCACAAGATTGGCAACTAGGTCCCACCCTTTTCCTGTGAAACCAATAAATTGTAAACGCAAATTCTACTCCATCAGTTTCTTTTCTTGCACTTCCCACCTGCAGGAATTCCTTTCTGCAGACTTGCTTTCTCGACAGCTACAATCTCTAAGAATTTAAATGTAAAGTCAACAGTCATCTCCTATCTCACTAACTTGCATCCTCCTTCTCATGCTCCGTTCTCCGTCCACCCCATTCATCAGTATTCTCATCCTTCTCTTACTCTCTTCCTGACACCCCCTGTAACCTGTCACTCTTTATCATAACTTACCTCCTATGTAATCCCCCGCACAACAGTGGCAGTAAAATGTCTTGCTTGGGACGACAAGATTATAAAAAAAAGTAAATCATGTCAGTTAAGTGCCATATGTGATACACGCTTGGGTGATCATGTCTTGAAAGAAACATAACTGACTGGGCCGAACATTTTCCCACAGTATGTTGCTATTTCTTACTGCGGTATACCGGTTGCTAACCAAGGCTATAGAACCTAAACTGACCTGCTATTTAACCCATAGTTGGAAATTATTTACAATGCGATGCTTATTATTGACCATTTTATAAAGAAATAAATATGAAATTATTATTTTTCAAAATTAAAAATTACTAAACTGTCAATTTGTTTCAATCATATCGCCCCGAGCAAGGCGGTAACGCCACTGATATGCAGGGGGCTACATAGGAGAAAAAAGATTAGGAGATTGAAGAGAAGGACGAACAAGTTAGAAAGAAACAAGAGAAGGATGGGAATATAGGTGTGATGACAGTTGCAAAGGTGGAGAGAAAGGAAAGGATATACAGGGCGGTGTGGAAACAATTAGGGTAATGTAGTTAAGAGATGAGTATTGACCTTGCATTTAAATTGCTGGAGGTTGTAGTCGTCAGGAAAGCAAGATTAAGGAAGCGAGTTCCACAGGCGGGAAGTGTGAGAAAAGCAGCTGAAGGAGTAGAATTGTCGTCTGCATTTGGTTGATCTAACTGTGAATGAGTGAGACCCAGATGCCAGTCTGGTTGCACGAGTAAACACCTGTTGCGGAGGCACCACGGACTTGAGTTCGTTGGAGCAGAAGCCATGGAAGTATTGATAGAAGAGACACAGAGAAGCCACATCTCGTCGGTGGGAAAGTGGCTGTAGTCGAGCCGCCAAGTCAGCACCTATCACATTATTGATTCTCCTTTGGAGCCTGTCAAGAATACGGAGATGAACAGCGGGGGCACCAGACCATATATGGCAGCAGTACTCCATGCACGGACGAATGGTTGATTTGTATATATGCAGGATGGTTTCAGGTGGGGAAACATCCTGGCCCGACACAGTGACCCAACCTTCTTAGCAGTGGATTTAGCTATTGACTCAATGTAGTCGTTCCACTTGAGATGAAAAGAGAGGGTAAGGCCGAGGAGGCGCAGAGTATTGCTCTCGGGGAGACTCGCTTGGTCCATGCTTCTGGGAGGTAGGAGAGGTTGCCTGCAATGATTGACAGACAGCAGTTTGGTCTTAGATGCATTGAAATTTACGAGCCACTTCTTACCCCAATTCACCACAGAGTGTAGATTCCTTTCAAGATCAGCAGCGAGATTATATTTGTCCGCTACGCCGGGATTCTTTCTGATGCGGGAGTAAATTGTGGTGTCATCTGCATAGATGCCTACCTGGCTCTTGATCTCGTCTGGGAGGTCGTTTATGTAAATAAGGAAGAGCGTAAGGCCTAGGATAGAGCCCTGTGGGACACCAGCTTTTGTACAGATGGGTGTGGAGGCATGCCCATTCAGGACAACCTTCATTGTGCGGTTATGTAGGAAAGATTGGATCAGCTCATGCAATCGTCCGGTAATACCGTAACCCCGTAGCTTGCCAAACCCTGTCAAAAGCCTTAGAGATGTCCAGAGCAACAGCACGAGCCTCGCCGGAATCATTGAGGGCCTGGAGCATGTACTCTGTAATGGTCTTTAGCATGTCGGCCGTGGACCCGGCAAAGCAGAAGCTTTGTGGGAGAAGAGTTTATGGACAGTAAAATGCTGAACTATTTCAGCATTAATAATGGCCTCGAAAACCTTCCCGAAAATTGGTAGAAGGCTGATAGGGCGATAGTTGGATGGGTCTGAGGGTTCACCAGAGTTCTTAATGCAAATCAACTATAATGCAATACTCATTATTTTGTATATCATTTCATAAGTAATTATGAAAACAGTTGTTGTATTGATAATTTAATAGGAATATTAGTGAATTATTACCCGAAAGAAATACCCAGAAAATGCATTTTGGAGGACCTGAAGCAGACTACCACCACATTTAATTTCGTTGTTTTCATTTTCTTTTATTTTACTTTTATATGCGCAGTCATATCGATTGTTACATAAACTTTCCGATTATCCATGAAAAATTTGAAAAATTACAATATTTAAACAAATTTTGGTGGGGTCAGTTTCTCATACAACGTTAAACATTAACCGAGTTTAGGGAGTTCTGTATGTGTTTGAAATAAAACACATCACCACTCCCCAGTACCAACCTAGATCCAACGGGCAGGCGGAGTGTTTCCTGGACACCTTTAAAAGAGCTTTGAAAAAGGCAGAAGGAACACCTACGGACGAAGCGCTTCAACGGTTCTTACAGGTGTATAGGATAACACCAAACCCTAACACTCCGGCAGCTGTCTCTCCATCTGAATCCATGTTCGCGCGGAAGATCAGATCGGCATTCGACAAACCCCTACCAAAACAAACTAAACTACAAAAAACTGTGTTTCAGTCCCGTAGAAAAATTTTTCTTTAAAAACTACAAAAATAATATGTCGTTCTGGGAAATGGGCGAGTAGGCAACATGGTTTACATTGTTAAGGGCCAACGACACAGATATATGCGCCACCAGAAACAACTAAAGAGGCGTCGCCCAAATTATACACGCGACACCCCCCCCCCCCCGGTAGAAGAAGAATAAACTGACGTTATCTTTGAGACTTTTAACTTGGATCCACCCCAACCAGCACCCGAACAAGGTCGGTCGGGCAGAAAACGGAAGTTTACCGACCCGCTGTTAATTAACCCAAAAACGTAAGAGGTACTAACAGCTTTTTACTGACAAACAAGCTGGGGAGGGGTGTTGTGGGGAATTACCTGCACACTAATATGAACTTTACAGGACTACATAAATACCGAGAGTTATCTACTCTCGTGGGCAGTAGTAAGTAGCAGCAGCTATGATACTAATTTGTTAGTCCGCCGTTCTGGCGCTAAGTACTATTATACTCTATTTCCTCTGTACACTGTTTCTCTTTTGTAATATAATATTGATTCCAAACGTATACCGTGTCCGAGTCTTTCTTGTGACCTTTTTCCCAGGGCCACATCAAAGCCCATAGGGTTAGGGTTAGGTTATTGTATTACGCGACTCTCATCATATTACCTCTCGTCAGACCAAATTCATACAACAATGAATGGTTCTAATTTATCCATTCATTGTTGTATGAATTTGGTCTGACGAACGGTGACATAAGATAGCCGCAAAATATGATATCACCTTTGGGTTTATAAAAATATCCAACTTTTGTTCTTGATTATAATACTATGTTAAATTTAACAATAAATTTTAACATTGAGTTCTCTTTGAATTTAATCTCCTGTGGAATTTACCTTACCAAATACCAAGCATTCTACTTTATATATATATATATATATATATATATATATATATATATATATATTGTGTGTGTATTTAAATACACAAGTTTGTTGTTGCTTGGAAAAATTCAAACACAAAACAACAAAATAATAATCCAAACACCTGAGCGTGCTTGACAGGCGGGAATATAAATATATATATATATATTAACATGCCCTGTGGACATAGAAGAATCCAAAGGAGTATCCTTTACATATAATGGTAGGATAACTCAGTAAGAGAGCTCAAAACATATATGCATATAAATACATATAGAGCAAATATAAGAAAAATTAAGACAGAAGCTTTATTTCATGGTAATTCGGAAGTATAGGCCTATTTAGGGCGAGCGATCTTCAGCTTCCGTCTTTATTCAACAAAGGACGAAATATATAGATATATATATCAACATGCCCTGTGGACATAGAAGAATCCAAAGGAGTATCCTTTACCTATAGTGGTAGGATAACTCTCTACGAGAGCTATAAATATATATGCATATAAATACATATAGAGCAAATATAAGAAAAACGACACAAAACATGGACCTGTCTAATTTTCTCTGGATAACTCCATTCTGTAAATAATAATTTAAATGTTCTATGTTCACTGAACATTAAATGCTCATCCTTTGATAATGGCTTATGTAAGCCGAAAGCTCATACCTGATAAAAAATTATTGCGATTTCTTGTCGTCTTTCCATGACAACACTATCAAGCTAATCAGATCATACGAAAGGATCTTACACAAAATGAATAGACAGAACTTGTCTATATTATTCAATGAAACCTGTATTAATATATATATATATATATATATATATATATAAGGGAAAAAGTAGACTAATTTTTATCCAGTTTCTGAAAGGATTTTTCTGTTGCTGAGGTGATGTGTTGTCCCCCGTGGGGATCTTCATATCGAAATGACCATTCAACATCTTTGAATTAATCCTTTTTTAATATATATACATATATATATATATATATAGTGTATCGAGGCAGCAGATAATTTTCTAAACATATACTGTTAAATATAAGAGACAATGAATGTCTATTATGTTTAATCATGAGTCGTATTTGGGCTTTAATTTCAGGTGAAAATAAAGATAAAAATTCTCCAACATTTGGATAATTTTTTATTAAGTTGGTTCTAAGCTTTCGGCTCACATGAGCCATCTTCAGAGAGGTTATGAGAACGTTAACATAAAAACATCCACCATCAGCGACGATTTTATCTTGTGTTGACATCAAACTTTTCTAAGCAACAATAAAAGTTACCAAAAATAGCAAACGCAGTTTGAAAATTTGCAATGCGATTCTATGACGTCACACCACGTGAGAGCTCAAAATGTTAACAGAACTATATATTTAAATACTATGTAATGTGTTATGACCAGATTAAATGCGATTTTATCAAGTGAAAGTTGTTTGGATTTAATGTAGATGGCCTCCAATATGTAAAGGTTCTTTTTACTGTGTGTATGAGTGCAGATTATTGATGACTAAAATCTGTCTGATATTACCTACATGACTATGTTTTTATGAGAAATGTTGTTTTCAATAAAAGACCACAAAGATGACTTTACCAACAACCCATCATACCGACTTATTAATCCAACAAAAACAGAAGTTGGCAAAATAAGCCATCAAATATTAAAAATATTTGTGACTTGCTAAGAACTGCCACTCCAGCAAACCAGTGGAAGAACACCAATGATTGCATTTCCTGGTTTCAAAACGTTTAATGCAAAAGTAAATACACATTCATCAAATATGATATAAAAAACTTTTATCCATCAATTTCTGAAAAACGTTTAATGGAAGCATTTAATTTTGCTAAAATGTACATAGAAATACCATCTGAACATATTAACATAATCCTACATTGCCGCAAATTTATACTTTTCCAGAAAGGTAAAGCATGGATCAAGAAATAAAACAACGGAGCATTTGATGTACCACATGGATCGTATGACGGAGCAGAAATTTCAGAATTGATGGGCATATACGTCTTAAATAAAATCAACAAACTAATCCATATTGACAACCACGGATTATAGAGAGATGACGGATTAATGATAGCACCAGAAAACAAAAACGAAAATGATAAAATAAAGAAAGAGCCTTTCAAAATATTTAAAGAACTAGATTTTGATATGATAGTAGAAACAAATAAAAAAGTGGTACAATATTTAGATGTAGAATTTAATTTACAAACTGGCAATGCCTCGCCATACATGAAAACATACACAAAGTTACCTTACATAAATACAAAATCCAATCATCCAAAAAGTATAATTAAACATATTTACAAAGGAATAGAACACAGACTATTTAATAATTCACCAAACAAATCAATATTTAATGAAAAGAAAATATTTATGAAGATGCACTAAAAAAATCTGGCCATAAAAACATTTTACAATATAATTCTCAACCAAACAGACAAATCAAAAACGATAATAGAAAACGAAACATTATCTGGTTCAACCCACCATTTAATTTAGGGGTAAAGACCAAACTAGAATAAATATTTTTTAAACTGATAGATAAACACTTAACATAAGAATCAGAACTAAATAAAATTTTCAACACAAACACAATCAAACTAAGTTATAGTTGTACTAGTAATTTAGGCAGTTTTATATAAAAAACAAAAAAAAACGCCATAAATTTAGATAGCATTGTACAAAACAAAACTACTAATAAAGAATGCAACTGCAGGGATGAAAATAAATGTCCACTTCAAGGACTTTGCAACACAAAAGGAATCATTTACAAGGCAAAGGTACATGACCCAAAAGGCAAAAATAAAATATATTTGGGTTCAACCAAAGACACCTTTAAGAGCAGGTGGTTTAATCACAAGTCTACATTCAAAATGGAAAAATAAAAAACACTACAAAATTGGCTAGCCACGCGTGGAAATTAAAATCAAAATATGGAAAAGACTCAGACATAACGTGGAGTATAGTGAAAACAGCCAAGCCTTACAATGGTGGCAAAATATATAGACTCTGCTAAGAATAAAAGTTAGAGATTATGCTATTCCCGAACAAACATGAACTGTTGAATGAAAGAACGGAAATTATGACTAAGTATGACCATACTAAATAATACCTATCAGGTTCATACAACCATGGATGAAAATGCAATAATTCGTTTTCATTTTAAAAATTGCGCGTTCAAAAATTCTCTGCCACGTGAGCATTAAGAAAAAAACACCGTTACGTAAGCGTTCTTAAAAAGAAAAACGGTAAACGGTAAAATCAGTTATTGCAAATCGTCTGAAGACATCACACATGGTAGAAACCTAGGTCGCCTAATAACTCGTTTACAAATGGAAAATATTTAAAATTCTACAATATAATTGTATTGAACACTTTTTAATACAAATGTGCACTGATCTAACCCTATTGTGACAAAAAACTAAGTATTAAACAATCAATCAATCAATCAATATATATATATATATATATATATATTAAAATTAAATATATATATTAAAATTAAATATATATATATATTAAAATTTAATATATATATTAAAAAGAAAAAACGGTAAAAGGTAAAATCAGTTATTAAAAATCGCCTGAAGAAACCACTCATGGTGGAAACCAAGGTAGCAAAATAACTCGTTTAAAAATGAATATATATATATATATATATATATATATATATATACTATTACACTACCGATTTTCCACCACAATTATTTTCAGATCAGTGACGGATTATCCGTAAAAGTAATTTAATAATATTCTATTATCGACTAATTATGACCTTCTGATATCTTTGAATCATCAGGATTGTTAAAATTTATTATTAAAAAAAATATTAGATATGAATTAACGACCAAATCGAAGAAAAGAATGAGCTTCAAGTGCCGGTACCTAATGTTGTCCGAATAAGACAGTTTCCAGAAAACCGGTGGTGTAGCTGAATATAGGCAGAAATTGATCGCTCTTCGATGTGCCTCTGTCTACACCCCAACCTATCAATTTATGTTCAGCAAACAAATCCTGGTCGTCATACTTATGTCGACCTTTATTTCTTTGACCAGACTTCGGTCTAATAATTTTAGCCGACAAAGATGACCGATGAGTTGGTCGTTGTTGATCGCTTAATGCACAATAAATCTTTGATGCTTCCTAAATTTCAAGAAACCTCTTTTTCTGGTTCAAGCCGCGCGTACTTAAACCAGTGGCAGCGGATCAAACTTATCAAATCTGCTTTAAGAAGACGCTACAGCACCGACGTTGGTCCATTCTTCAAATTTGCGTAAACTTTTCTTCGAGTTCTGATCTTTTTACGAACTTGAAATTCTGATCAATAATTAGAAATAATCTCTAGCAATTTCTCATAACGATAGAAATATCAGCCCGTTAAAATCGATCGATCGATCGATCGATCAGAGGCTAATGACTTAAAATTCTAAGACACTAAAATGTGAACTTTATCAAAGTGAACTTTATCTACATCTCTTTCTTATATACAAGTGGGACAGTGTCGTCAAAAATGACGGCAAAATATTTATGTCGATATACCGTCGAAAATGATGACAACATATGTATCAAAGTGAAAACTGTTGAATAACTTACATTAAAAAAAGAAAAGAATAACACAAAAAAACAAAAACAAAATAATAATCCAAACACCTGAGCGAGCGTGAGAGGCGGGAATAAAAAAAAAATAAATGAAAAAAAAAAAAAAAAAAAAATATATATATATATATATAGAGAGAGAGAGAGAGAGAGAGTCTACGGCCACATCGTACTGAATACACCGGTTTCTCGTCCGATAACCAAAGTTAAGCAACATCGAGCCTGGTTATGGATTTATTTCTATCGGCCTGATTATTTGCGATAAATATTTGGTACCAAAATGTGTCTCATTCGTCAGGATTCGAACCTAACAAAAATTTATCGTAAATATTCAGTCCGATAGAAGTAAATATATAATACTGTTTGATTATAAACAGAATATCTACTTAAATACGAGTATCGATCAAAAAATAATGTTCAAACAAATCATTTCTTATTGTCGGTTGTTTATAACCAGTTTCGTTAATCTTTGTTAATTTCCGTAACATGATGATTATCGTAAATAATGGGGCCGATAGAAATAAATATATAAGACTTTGATTATAAACAGGATTTACCACATCCTCAATATTTTCCTGATATTTACCTACTGATTATACTTTTTATAAACACTTATGTACATTTTGAAATGGTAAAACGTTTAGGTTCTAATTAGAGATAGAATAATAACCTTCAAAGATTTCGTTGCATCAAGCCAATAAGTTTTTATTAACGAGGAATAAATCGTCGATCAATGGCAGCGGTGTATATATGCTCAAGAATCGTATTGTGACTAATTTCAGCATATGTACAGTTAATATTTCAAGGATGAAGTTATGTTTCTGATATTTGCCATTTTTTTTGTAACAACCTGATATACATATATATATATCAGAGGATGTGCGTAGTGGTGCAGTGGATCTCGACTCGGAACGAGAAATCGGGGAGCCGAATTCATTGCATTCACTTACGCGCAAATACCCTTGGGAAAGGTATTAATCCGTCTATTCCTTCCAGTTATGGGTTAAATAGCAGGACAGATTGGGTTCTATAGCCTTGGTCGACAACCAGTCTATCGCAGCAAGCAATGGCAACCTACTGCGGGATAATCTTCTGCCCAGTCAGTCATGTCTCTTTCGAGACATGATCACCCAAGCGTCTATCACGTATGGCATTTAACTGACTCTAGCATATACGCATCGTTCATTCAGCAATGAATTAGAACACTCTCAGTTATTGGGCGTGTATAATGATAATATACACGCTAAAAAGTATGCCTCCTTCTATCGAGCGCCTGTAGCTCAGAGATAGAATCACCGACTGACGCCAATTCGGTCGGGTTTCAATCCTGGGAAAAAGCAATCGGCTGTCTAACCGTACTGATGAGCTGTGCTACAGTGAAACAGATCTGTCTGCGGATATATATACATTCGAATTAGGTAAAAAGAATCTCACTTACTGTGAAGTCTTTCGTCGACCAACGGTAAAACATGTATGATTAAACTATATGTTGCCCTCAAGAGGGGAACACAAGGTTCGATCCCTGCCAAATGACAAATTTCTTTTACTAAGATTTTTCTAAGTTGCAGTCGGGTATACGTCAAACACTGTTTAATAAGTAAAGATAAAACGTCTATTTGAAATGAGAATTGCCCACTGCAAGAACGTTTTAAATAATAAAAATGGCGAATTAAAAACAGACCATTGTTCGAACTTTAAATAACTCATCTCGGAAATATAGACAAATTCATGCATATATATATATATATATATATATATATATATATATATATATATATATATATAATATTTCACCCCAAGCAAGACAGTTTTACTGTTTTTACGTGTGCAGGGGGTTACATAGAAGGAAAGTGATGAGAAAGAGAGACAGGTTATAGGGGGTGTCAGGAAGTGGGTTAGAGAAGGATGAGAAAAGTGATGAGAGTGGAGTGGACGGAGAAAGGAGCATGATGGAAAGGATGCGAGTCACGTAGATAGAAAATGGCAATTGACTTTAAATTTTAATTCTTGGAGGTTGTAGCTGTTGGAGAAGCAAGTATATGGAAGGGAATTCCACAAGCGGGAAGTGCGAGAAAAGAAGCTGTGGGAGTAGAAGTTCTGGTTACATTTTATTGATTTCACTGTAAAATAGTGGGACCTAATTGCTAGTCTAGTAGCTTGAGTAAATTCATACAGAGGTGATACCAGTGAGCTAAGTTCGTCGGAGCAGAAAACGTAAAAGTATTTGTAGAAGAGACACAGGGAAGCCACGTTACGCCGGTGAGAAAGTGAATGTAGCTGGGCCACCAAGACGGGATCGATCACATTCTCCGTTTGATTTTGTCAAGAACCCCGAAGTGAATAACAGTGGCACCCGAACAAATGTGACAGTAGTTTTCAATACACGGCTGATGGTAGATTTATATATGTGCAAGATGGTTTCAGATGAGAAAAACTTCATTTGCCACTAGTTGGCCTGATATTGTAGTGCCTCCAGAATTCAACCTAGTTTTTATTCCAGGATAGATAAAAAGTCAAAACCATATATATATATATATATGAAATTAATTGTTTGAACATTATTTTTATCGATACTCGTATTTAAGTAGATATTCTGTTTTTAATGAAACAGTATTATATATTTATTTCTACCGGACTGATTATTTACGATAAATTTTTATTACGAAAATGTGTGCCATTCGGCAGGATTCGTGGTCGAGAGGTCTAAGACGTTACCAGATCAAATGGTAGCTTCCCCTATATAGATAGGAGTCCCAGGTTCGAATCCTGCCGAATGGCACACATTTTCGTAATAAAAATTTATCGTAAATAATCAGGCCGGTAGATACAAATATATAATACTGTTTTATTAAAAACAGAATATCTACTTAAATACGAGTATCGATAAAAAATAATGTTCAAACAATTCATTTCAAATTGTCGGTTGCTTATAACCAAGTTTCGTTAAAATTCGTTGATTTTCGTAATTAATATATATATATATATATATATATATATATATATATCAGCATGCAGTGTGGGTATAGAAGAATCCAAAGGAGTATCCTGTACATACAGTGGTAAATTCATATGTATATAAATACATATAGAGCAAATATAAGAAAAATTAAAACAGACACGTTATCTCATGGTGAGTCGGAAGTATGGGCCTATTTCAGGCAAACCATCATCAGCTTCCGTCTTTATTTTACAAAAGATTTTACACGAAAAGCTGATGATGGTTTGTCTGAAATACGCCCAAACTTCCGACACACCATGAGATAACGTGTCTGCCTTAATTTTTCTTATATATATATATATATATATAGAGAGAGAGAGAGAGAGAGAGAGAAATTGGCTACAAACATTACTCTTACATATATAATTTTCCACAAATTAAAACGAAAATATATTTCATGTTATCATACACATGGACACTAATTTCACCGAAGAAGAAACACACATTTCATCATCCAATATTTTCTCACACATATTCACGCACACACATATATAAACAGACAAGAGTTTCTATACATACGTACACTTATAAAGAAATGATCTAATGCTTTACTACTCATGACACATATCCAACCAGTAAGAATCAAGCCCCAAACAACATTCCAGTATACAGTCTCTTCTTTTTTTAATTTAAATTTTTTCATCTCTTGTCTTTAATCAGATATCTGAAGAAGCTTTAATAAAAGTGAAATATGTTAGAATAAGACACATTTTCGACTTTGTTCTGCACCTAATGATCCAGACGAACCGACCTAGGTTTCTCCTAAACGGATCGTCAGGGAGAGCCAGCTTTCCCTGACGATCCGCTTAGGAGAAATCTAGGGAGGTTCGTCTGGATCATTAGGTGCTATTTAGTTTGCTCTACCTTTGTATTGAGCGCTTTCTGTTAGATGATTACTCGTGTCGGGATTTTCTTTGGGATTTGTGCTGATTTCGGTCCGAACACTTTTGACTGACTTTTATGCCCTAAGCTCTTTCTTTTTTTTTACAACCATTTTTTCCTTCATTCGATATTTTTCGAGGAGAGTATAATTATAATCACGTTTTTGTATATATATATATATATATATATATATATATATATATATATAAGAATTTATATCATCATCATTTCATCCGTTACACCCAATGGTGTGTAGGGCAGCAAATTTTGATACTGTTTCCTTAACAAACTGTTTTTTATGAGGCAGAGTTGTTAGCCCTGCGTCCAAACACCTAAATTTGGAGGACCGGTAGACCATTCTTGGTCCCTATGTTTACAGCAGCTGGTATTCCCAAATGGTCACCCATCTAAGTACTGACCAGGCTCGATGTTTACTTAACTTCGGTGATCGGATGAGAACCGGTGTATTCAACACGATATAGCTGTAGACAAGATTTTACATGAAGAGGTAAAAATTAAACGAAGTCAGTGAAGTGAATTCAATATGAAAACACTCAAAGTGAAATTTTAGTGTCAAACTGTAAATGAGAATTAATCAAGACGAACTTAATAAAACGATGCAAAATTGCAAGTTTATCCAGCAGCAGCCGATAACGTATGTTTCGTAGATTAAGTCGTATTGCTTGACAAATGGCGAGCCTCAGTTATCGGCTGTTAATCGAAGATTGCCAAATTGATGTTGGAAGAGGCAAAAAAAAAAAAAATTAAAAGTGCAATAGTTTAGTTAACCTGGTGGGGGAAATAATTTGGATCAAGGAAATTAATTGGAATTGAACGTCGAATAATTTAAAATGCAAATATATAATTGTCTGAAGCAAACATGAATTCGCTTCTAAAAGACACAACAGTAATAAACAATCTATTACCCCTTTTCTCTTTTTATCGTTTAGTTAGAATTAGTGAAAAGACTTTGAAAGTGGATTTCTTATATTCGCCATCAGCGACAACTATATGAAAATAGCAACTGAATTAAGTCAATAACTCCGGGAAAATATAGCTGTTGCAATTATATGGGAAGCTGAGAAAATAGTTCTGTAATGTATATATTTAAGGAACATTTACCATTGGTGTCTTTGAGAGATTTGATTGAAAAAAAAAAAATGACATCGGACTGTTGATTTTATGAGATTTCTCCATATACGTCAATTCAGGTATAAAAGTGTGCGAATTTTAGCGTTCAGTTTCAAGCTATCAGCATCGTAAGATTAATGGCTTCTTCATGGAGGGAGTGGGTAAGAATGAAAGATTGTTTCAGTTTAAGGCGAGGAAAATGATCAGAGTCTAAGAACAAGTTTCCCAAAATTGTTAGAAGAATTATCATCGGAACTTCACACACATGCAAAAGCGAGCACACACACACACACACACACACACACACACACACACACACACACACACACACACACACACACACACACACACAGTCGAAACTTCTTTGAAAATTCAGCTTCGAGGAATTGTTACTTACCAAAAAATTTCAAATTTGTCTAAGCCGTGTCAGTTTTATGAAGTAATAATATTTATACCTGCAATTCCATTAATTCATTCTAAGTCATTCATTTTTTCTAACTATTCCAGTCGTTTCATATCTATCTATCTATCTATCTATCTATCTATCTATCTATCTATCTATCTATCTATCTATCTCAATCTTCATCTGTTCTATCTATCTATCTATCTATCTATCTATCTATCTATCTATCTAATCTATCTATCTATCTATCTCAATCTGTTCTATCTATCTATCTAATCTATCTATCTATCTATCTATCTCAATCTGTTCATATCTATCTATCTATCTCAATCTGTCATATCTATCTATCTATCTATCTATCTATCTATCTATCTATCTAATCTGTTCTATTCTATCTATCTATCTATCTATCTATCTATCTATCTATCTATCTATCTCAATCTGTTCATATCTATCTATCTATCTATCTATCTATCTATCTATCTCAATCTATTCATATCTATCTATCTATCTATCTATCTATCTATCTATCTCAGTCTGTTCATATCTATCTATCTATCTATCTATCTATCTATCTATCTATCTATCTATCTATCTATCTTAGTCTGTTCATATCTATCTATCTATCTATCTATCTATCTATCTATCTATCTATCTATCTATCTCAGTCTGTTCATATCTATCTATCTATCTATCTATCTATCTATCTATCTATCTATCTATCTATCTATCTATCTATCTATCTATCTATCTATCTATCTATCTATCTATCTCAGTCTATCTATATCTATCTATCTATCTATCTATCTATCTATCTATCTATCTATCTATCTATCTATCTATCTCAGTCTCTTCATATCTATCTATCTATCTATCTATCTATCTATCTATCTATCTATCATCTAATCTGTTCATATCTATCTATCTATCTATCTATCTATCTATCTATCTATCTATCTCAGTCTGTTCATATCTATCTATCTATCTATCTATCTATCTATCTATCTATCTCAGTCTGTTCTATCTATCTATCTATCTATCTATCTATCTATCTATCTATCTATCTATCTATCTATCTCAATCTGTTCATATCTATCTATCTATCTATCTATCTATCTATCTATCAACATACATACATACATACATACATACATACATACATACATACATACACTGTTCATATAAAGACTTTTCTAAGATAACCACCTATCACAAGTGGCTCCCGGGCCTTTTTAAAGAGTGAACATTGCTGTAAAAATTAAAGTTATTTAATCGGCCTCCTGATTTCATTACACATGAATAATTACAATCCATACAATCTACGGAAGAATATTGCAAGTGCAATCAAACTCAGGCGAGATTATGACATTGCGTTTCAAATGGTAGTCTTAACATAGGCATACGAAATGTAAATCGATGCAAGTTTTATCTGACTCTTTTCGTTTCAGTAATATGCTTTAATGCTATTTATTCATTCCTAAAAATCGCTGAAATTCAGTAGCTGAAGAAGTTCCGCAACAACAACGTACACCATGACGGAGAACTATGTTTACTCACCGACCATTCTATATAAATACGGTTTTCGCAGCGAACAATCAACCTAATGAATCACATAACAAAACTTATCATCCGAATCCCAATGAATAGAGCGTGTAGTAGAATCAGGCCAGAGTCAGGACAAGAACAGTCTGGTTTCCTCAAGGATACAAGAACAAGGAACGTGCTATTTATGCTTAGAATGTTATCAGAAAGGCACCTACAAATGTGTGGATGTGCGTTGTGCGTTGATGTGCAGCGGATATCGGCTCGGAACGAGAAATCGGGGAGCCGAGTTTGAATTCTAGTTCAATTCCTTGCACTCACTTACGCGCAAATACCCTTGGGAAAAGTATTAATCCGTCTCTTCCCTCCAGTTATGGGTTAAATAATAGGACAGATTGGGTTCTATAGCCTTGGTCGGCAACCAGTCTACCGCGGAAAGTAATGGCAACCTACTGCGAGATAATCTTCTGCGCGGTCAGTCATGTCTCTTTCGAGACATGATCGCCCAAAGCGTGTATCACGTATGACACTTAACTGACAGACTGAATATAACAGTTGGAAACATAATTAAAACCTACTGGGCATAAAGTGGAGGATCGGTTTTCTATTGTTATGAAGTAATAAACTTATCCCCCACTAATAATACTTAATTTAATAATGGAATATAATCTACCTCTTCTCCCTCCAGGTATGAGTTAAATGGCAGGACAGATTGGATTTTATAGCCTTGGTTGGTAACCAGTCTACGCAGAAAGTAATGGCAAACTACTGCGGGAAAATCTTCAGTCATGTTTCTTTCAAGACCTGATCACCCAAGCGTGTATCACGTATGGCACTTAACTTACTTACTGACATACACATTTAGAAAGACATGTACCTGTGTTTCATAGGCTACGCAAAGGCGTTCGACAAAGTACGCCACAAAAACTTGTCAGAGATACTTGCCAACGTAACATCTGCGGGAAAAACCTTAGAATAATCCAGAACCTGTACTGGCTGCAAACGGAAAGGAAATGAGTTCAGCAGATATAAAAAAAAATAGAAAGAGAGAACTACATGTCCTGTCAGGATTCATCTTTGGTAGCCACAACCTGAACAATATAAGATACGCAGATGGACATCAGACATGGAAAGGAACTACAAGACCTCCTACAGGAAGTAGTTAAAGAAACAAAAAGAAAGGACTAAACATAAACTACAAGAAAACTGAATGCCTGGTCATCAGTAAAAAGAGGAGCCTCAAATGCCAACTACAGGCTGGAGAAACTAAAATCAAACAAGAGACGGAAAGGAAACTACAATACCTACAGAAATTAGCAAAAGAATTCCAGAAGAAAGGACTAAACATACACTACAAGAAAACTGAATGCCTGGTCATCAGTAAAAAGAGGAGCCCAAAATGCCAACTACAGGCCGGGGATACTAAAATCAAACAATACACGGAAAGGAAACTACAAGACCTACAGAAATTAGCAAAAGAAAGCGAGAAGAAAGGACTAAACATAAACTACAAGAAAACTGAATGTCTGGTCATCAGTAAAAAGAGGAGCCCAAAATGCCAAGGCCAGGGATACTAAAATCAAACAAGACAGGAAATGAAACTACAAGACCTACAGGAAATAGTTAAAAAACAAAAAGAAAGGACTAAATATAAACTACAATATAACTGAATACATGGTCATCAGCCCAAAATGCTAACTACAATTTGGGGATACCAATTTCAAGCGGGTAAACAAAAATTAAATACCCGCGAAGTGTTCTGACAGAGGACGGAAAGTGCAACACTAATATCCGAAGCGTATTGACATGACCAAGGATGCAGACCAAAGGCCGAGTAGAGTATTGCATGACAGGGAAATTTCAAAGAAGAGAATATTGGATTGCTATGTGATGTCTGCCCTTCAATATGGCAGCGAATGCTTATCAAAGATGAAGGAAAGACTTGAAGCAAACAAAAAGTGGTTCTACAGGAGGATGCTGAGGATAACATGGACCGGACATATCATCATCGACAAGGTTCTGTAGAGGATGGAAACGAAAAGGAAAAGACAGCCGAAGTTTCTTGGAAATGTAAAGAAGAAATAGTGCTTGGAGAATCTGATACACATAGAACAGCTAGAGAAAAATAGAGACAGGGAAAAGCAACGCGTGACATACTTGATGGGCTTGAGCAAATAGATGGCAGAGCAAGGTTTGTGAGGAGTAACAAGAGAAAGGCGGTTAAGAGTTACAAGAGATAGGAAGTTGTGGAAGTCCTTAATCACCTACGTCCTGAAGAGTCACGACGTATAGAAAAATAAGATATGCATAAATTTAGATACCAGTGGGGGTATATGTTGTGGATTCCGGGTGAGGAACCGCACAAAATAATAATCAACAAAAACAGATATGGAGATAGAAAAAGAAGGTTATATTGAACGGAATATACAAAATGGAACGCGGGTTAGTCAATTCAGGAATACTATTAGTAGAAATAAATATATACAAGTCTTGAAGTGAAGTCGTTCGAAATAGTATGTCCGGGTAACTGAGTGGAGCTCAGAGCTAGTCTGGTCTCAGTGTAACTTCGGTGTCTGTCGGAACTCTTCGATAATTTTAACGGATCTCTACGATTACTCTCCACCGTAAACTGCAACTACAACTGAGATTCCAGATCCACTGTTTTCTTTATGGCAGGATTACATGTACACTCAGTCGAGTCCGTATCATATACAAAAAGGGGGAGATCCCACAACAGTATATATATATATATATATATATATATATATATATATATATATATATATATATATGCACTAGTTAATATCGGTTAAAAATATATATGCACTAGTTAATATCGGTTAAAAATTCACGAGCATATTTGAAAGAATGATTTTTTTTCCAAGAAAAATTCACAGATTTAATTATTTAATTTAGTATCCTTTTTATAGACACATATATTTTAATTATTTAAAAAAGTCTATAAATCTGTGACTTCCGTTTGTCTGTCCGTCCTTCCGTCCGTCTGTCCGTCACACCTCCTAAAATAACCATTCCAAACCAAATTTAGCGGAAAATTGCACACAGGTTTAGGGGTACAAATTGCAGTTCCTTTTACTAGATTAGTACAATTTTTCAATCATTTTTTGGAAAATTGAAAGTTTTATTATTTCACAAACAAAATACACCCACTATTTTAAAAACAATTTAATGATTAAAATAGTAAAAACTTATTTCATAGAAATGCAATATTGTTGCTTGCATCTCTTTTAAGTTTATATACAAAATTCCAGTCATTCCTATCTAACCGCACATTGAAAGTGGTATTAAACGGACATGCCTCCCAGAGCTACCATACGAACGCGGGTGTCCCTCAAGGCTCTATCCTAGGTCCTACGCTCTTTCTGATCTATATTAATGATCTCCCTGATACCATAAGATCCCAAGTAGGTATGTACGCCGATGACACCACAGTTTATTCTCGCCTCGACCAAAAATCTGGTGTGGGCGACAAAGCTAACCTTGCAGCCGAGCTTGGAAAGGACTCCCAATCCGTAGTGGACTGGGGTAAGACATGGCTCGTAAATTTTAATACTTCTAAAACGAAGCTACTATCAATTAATCATCACAGACAATCGCACCTATCTCCTATTAGCATGGACCAAGCTTACCTCCCAGAGAGTAAAACATTACGCCTCCTTGGCCCCACACTTTCAGCGGACCTCAAATGGAATGACTATATCGAATCCATTGCTAAACCCGCTGCTATGAAAGTCGGTTCTCTGTGCAGGGCCCGGAGGTTTTTTCCGTCTGAATCTATCCTGCACATTTATAAATCTACCACCCGCCCGTGCATTGAATACTGTTGCCCTATCTGGTCGAGTGCCCCTGCTATTCTTCTTGGGCTTCTAGACAAGGTACAGCGGAGGGTCTGTAATGTGATCGATACCGACTTAGCAGACCGCCTGCAGACTCTCTCTCACCGGCGCGACGTGGATTCCCTGTGTCTCTTCTATAAATACTTTCACGGCTTCTGCTCCGATGAACTTAGATCACTGGTGCCACCATAGGTTCGAATTTGCACGAGATAATAGATTAGCAACTAGATCCCACCCTTTTACAGTGAAACCGATAAAATGCAACCGCAACTTCTACTATAACAGTTTCTTTTCTCGCACTTCCCGACTGTGGAATTCTCTTCCACATGACTGCTTCCCCGACGGCTACAATCTCCAGGAGTTTAAATGTAAGGTCAATAGACACCTCCTAAGAAACTAACTTCCATTCTTTCAAACACTCTTCCCACCCACCCAACTATCTATCACCCTCCTTCTGACATTTCCTTATATCTAACCACTCTTCCTATTTATCTCCCCCTATGTATCCCCAAGCGCAATAGTGGCAGTGGAATGCCTTGCTTGGGGTGAAATGATTAAAAAAAAGGGCGGGGAGAGACGGATTAATATCTGTTCCAAAAGTATTTGTGCGAAAGCGAATACAAGGAATTAAACTGGAATTCGAACTCGGCTCCCCGATTTGTCGTTCGGAGTCGATATCCACTGCACCACAACGCATGTCCCTTATAAAATTAGATTGAATTAAAAAAAGTATTAAACTGCGAAGTAGGGTTTTTGTCAAAGTATTTTCGAAGCAAATCAGCTGATTCAAACTTCATTGATTGGTTTGCGAAATTGAATGTAACAAAGTTTGTAAATCTCGAAAATCGAGCCAGAAATGTTAACGATTACTTCAACAATACAAAATATTGTGACAATACCAATCCGGGTCAGCTTAATATAAAAAACCCTAAGAGACAAAATATTGGCGGAAATGTTTGAATACATTTTTTTAAATTTAATTTTTAATTGTGTAACAAATTTAATTATATAATTATATTAAGCTCTACAATATTTATTGTATTGAGCACTTTAAAAAAAGATAAATGCCAGAGAACTCAGAATCGTAAAACCTTGGCTCCTCTTTACCTGGAAATAATCATTTATATATTTCAATAAATAATTTTATAAATAGTTCAAATAAACGCGAAATGATGTTTTTGAAAAATAAAAATGATTTCAATTCTTATAAACTTTGAAATTGCTTTACTTGTTTTTCCATCTTTTTTAAATTTTTTAAATTAGTCTAAGAATACTTTATACAAAAAAAAAATGAAAAATTTTAAATTTCAATGTTTTAAATAAACAAATTGTTTCGGAATTATTAGAATAGATAAATACATGTATAGGAATCATAAAAATAATTACAGACATTTCAAAGATTAAAATATACGAGGAAGCTATCATTTTCCCAGGAGATTCCTGTGGTATATTTCTCTTAATTTGATATATATTACACGTAAGATGACAAAACAAACCACCAAAAAGTAAAAACAAGTTGAAATTAGCTTTTGCATAGTAAGATAAATATATACTGATCAATAAATTGATCTATGCGTCCAGATAAATTGCTAGAGGCTTAAAACTCTAAATGAAACACTCCTATATTGTAACCCTATTTCCACGCGGGTATATTTTTTTGGTTTAATACAACGGAGTGAGAGAAATTGATATTAGTGGTATTGTTAATTGTGCTTTATTGTAATCCGCAATGTGAGCTTACGTAAAAAAAAAAAATTAATACTATTATGTAATTGCGAAATCCGGGGAATAGAAAAATTGGCTGGTAATTGGGAAAAAGGAGAAAAATATAGTTTTTCTTCTTTCTTCGTGTTCGAAACGAATTGTTTTGGGCCAGTGAAAGTTAGAAAAATGGCCGTAGTCATAACAAAATGTCAGGATTTTCTTGATGAGGTCAGGTCGGGTTAAATCCTCAAACATTATTCCTGGGAACAGATTTTAAAATCGAAAAACAGATGATGTAATTGAAAGAAAGAAGACAGAAAGACATTACGTCATGTGAGCTGTTGATATTTCATTCGTTGAGCCATGGCTCCCCGTAAATCGCGTGGGTGGAAAACAATCTCATTGGTCAAAAGCTTCGAGTCGCGTAGATCCCCCGAGAGAATTGGGGACAACTATAAAATCTTAACTCAGTACGAAAAATCAGTTGGTTGGGTAGTTTTTGAAATTGCAGTCGAAATATAACGACTGAGGGGAAAGAGTTCCCAATTGGGAGCCACGACCCATGGCTGTCGCTTACCACAGAACTTATATGGCTGAAGATGTAAAGAAACGTAGAAAAACCTGCCGCCGATTAACTTAAACAGTTAATGTCGAATAATGCGCCTCCGATAAGAACCCCGAAAAAACTTTATTGTTTTAAAAGTTATTTAGAGAATTGATTATTCTTAACGAAAAGTTTGCATTGTGATGAAAATAATTTTTAAGATTTAGAGAGAGATTTTCAGGCGACAAACACCAAACGACCCCACACTGCTCGCCAGGTCGCAGTTATTTGGCTGTCTCTGCATAGTTTGATAAAGGCCTAAAAGACCTGTTTTTATGTGGAGAATTGACAGTCTGATTATTTTGAAAAACTGAAAGCTCTGATTACATTTAACGAAACTTCGGAAGGACTTATTTTTATTTGAAGATTGAAAAGCTCGGATATTTTTAAACGAATCCTCTCTCTGTTGTAAAGTTGAATGTCGACAATTGTATTTTCTGCTTTTGTAATTAATTATTTTTTTCTTTCGTAACTCATCCAGGCGTCTTCGAAGTATTATATATATATATATATAACCAACATTCCCTGAAGATCTGGTTAGGTGAAACCTTGTTAGGTTCGTTGGCTCTTTAGTTACTTACTTTGTTTGCTCTACTTGTGTATTGAGCGCTTTTTGTTTTAGGTTACTCGTCTCGGGTTTGTTTCTTTGGGCTACGTACTTTGACTGATGTTCAAGTGCTTAGCTCTTTCTTTTTTTATTACTATTTTTCCTTCTGCGTATGTACTCGGAGGGTTTTTCAAATCGACTATAGCGATAAGTTTATATATATATATATATATATATATATATATATATATATATATATATATTGGGTGTATGGTTAGACTTGCGTTTAGTAAATAAAGGAAGGTAAAGAAGTTTTTGGATATTACCTATTTATTATACATTAATATTTCGAGATCAAAATCTCAACTTCAGAATGGTAGGAGAGCTTGTGTTCGAATTTCGTACATTTCAACGAATGGTTATTCTTGGCTGCTACTGCTGTCATTAATTGTTTGTGTGTGTAAGTATGTTAGAGTATGTATGTATCTGTGTGTTCATGGTATATATAGCGGTGATTGATAGTTGGGGCCTTTTTACGGTCTTATGATATCAGTCCGCTTTAATATGTGGTTTATCTTAGTATGCGTTGACCTGACCGTTGGTTTGATTTTTGCCAAAGTGGTAGAAAACTGTTTTATGACTGGTGTTATATCTATCTGCTTTAATTGCTGGGGCGTGTTTATTGGACAATTTTTGCCATCCTGTATTCGTTCTCTTTTGTTCTCGTGTGTGCGTGAATGTGTCATGTGTGTGTGTTTATAAGCGTATACTTCTTTATTTTCTGTTATTTTATTTATTTATTTATTTTTTATACACCTAATATAGACAATGCTTCAAGCAAATTACAAAATTTCCTACATTATATATATATATATATATATATATATAACAGTCAGCTTTCCCTGACGATCCGTTTAGGTAAAACCTAGGTTGGTCCGTCAGGCTCATTAGATGTTTATTTTTTTCTTTTTCGCTCTACCTCTGTATTGAGCGCTTTCTGTTAGATGATTACTCGTATCGAGGTTTTTTCTTTGGGCTTCGTGATGATCTCGGTCCGAACACTTTTGACTGATGTCCATGTACTAAGCTCTGTCTTTGTTAAAACCATTTTTTTCCTTCTTTCAATAGTTTTCGAGGAAGGTTTTTCGACACGAGTATAATTTTTACAATCTCACTTATATATATATATATATATATATATATATAATATTTCTGTTATAAGAGATGATAAAAATTATTCTAATGGAAATTTAAAAACAATTTGTTACTTTTTTCCAACGGGCGATGCATATGTTCAGAATGAAAGATGTACTTGTGGATATATCTCGACTAATCGAGATATACCCAGAAGTACATCTTTAATTCTAAGTAGAAGCACCTCATTTAACTGTTTGAAAAAAAAAGCAACAGATTATTTTTAAATTTGCATAAGAATCATTTTTATCACCAATTACAAACCATCGCCTGCCAAAATACAATTCATAAAACATGAAATCTTTTGTGTCGCGATGTAAAAGGTTTTTTATGGTAATCTCTTATAATAAAAATGTTATTATAATAATATATTGTTCTACTGTGTATTGAGTAATTTTAAAAAGCAAATGCTTTAAACTGTGGATTTTCACTCTATTTGTTACTAGCAGTATAGCCCGGCGTTGCTCGGGTGTAATGAAAGCTTTAAAACTAATCCATGGTCCTGGAGATCAGACTCAGCCTAAAGAATATTTGAAATAATAAAATAATTGTGACAATTTACCAATCGCACCTAATATATATATATATATATATATATATATATATATATATATATATATTGACTAGCAGTATAGCCCGGCGTTGCTCGGGTGTAATGAAAGCTTTAAAACTAATCAATGGTCCTGGAGCTCAGACTCTTTGGACGTTGGCACGAAAGACTAAAAAGCAATAGTTGTTTCCAGTTAAAGAGAAACCGTAGACTGAAAGAAAAATGAATGGATGTAAGTCAAATTTTGATTTCCTGCTATCGATATCAAATAAGATATTTTCGAATTTTGAAGGCTAAATAAGTCCTCTGAGTAAATGGTATCATGGCTGAGATTAGAACTACAATTATACTTATTTAGAGCCAAACCCGAAGCAAAAACTAAAATAAAAGGTCTGAAAAAATACAGACATACAAGCAGATAAACAGACACACACACAAACATCTTGCCTTTTATATATATATATTATCGATTTTCTGCACTATTGTAAGAACTGCAACCTTGAAACTTCTGAATATCGTTTCTTATGTCATTGTCTATGAGTGTATCAAATTTGATTAAAATTGGACCACTCCTTCTATAATCCGATTTTTTCGATTATCGATTTTCGAGATTTATCGGGGGTACCTCGACACAAAACCTAGCTAAGAACACTCGCGGACGCTTATAGTACAACTGTGTAAATTTTCAAGAAAATCGGTTCAGCCGTTTCGGAGTCCATAGGTAATGGACACACACACACACACACACACACACACACACACACACACACACACACACACACACACAGACAAAGTTCCATTTATAGATAAGTTTAGATTACTCTTACTTTATATATGTAATTGCAAAAGTTCGTGTCTAATTTTCATTGTTAGTATAAACTGAGCGTTTCTACCGACCTCATAGATCCTTTCAAAAGATTCATGTCCGATTTGAAAATTCAAAACAAACTTTTACATAGTCAAAAAAAACAAAAAAAACAACTTTTTAACAAGTCCCCCATCGTTCTTCAATCATGCTGATGTAGTTTTTGGAAAAATTATGCGTTTTTTGATGAAAAAAGTTTTTATGGATAAGTCAATCTTGGTAGACTCCAAACTCCCTTGCGAACCGTCGTCGTGACATTGGCGATATTGACTCATTGAAGTGGAATTTAACTGAAGGTTGGAATGAAATTCCTCTTCACACGATCCACAAAACTTACTGGCTTCTGGTTAACATGCTTGCAACTTTGTGTTTAATATTCAGGCAAACATTTCGAACATTTACGATGATTATTCAGATTGTGTATGAATCATGGTAGCTAAAGAAATCTATTTCTTAACAGAAACTAAACCTATTTTGGTTGTAATTTTAGTTCATGGGGATATTCAAGACAGTTATGGCTTGCCGCTTCCTTTTGCACCGAGAATGCTCAGTATACCACTTAGATAGATAGATAGATAGATAGATAGATAGATAGATAGATAGATATGAAGAGATTGAGATAGATAGATAGATAGATAGATAGATAGATAGATAGATAGATAGATAGAAATGAGGAGACTGAGATAGATAGATAGATAGATAGATAGATAGATAGATAGATAGATAGATAGATAGAAATGAGGAGACTGAGATAGATAGATAGATAGATAGATAGATAGATAGATAGAAATGAGGAGACTGAGATAGATAGATAGATAGATAGATAGATAGATAGATATTAACAAACTTAGATATGAACAGATAGACAGATAGATATGACCAGACAGATATATATGGACAGATAGATAGATATGAACAGACAGATAGATATGAACAGACAGACAGACTGACAGACAGATAGATATGGACAGACAGATAGATAGATAGATAGATAGATAGATAGATAGATATGAATAGACATACAGACAGATATATATGAACATACAGACAGATAGATAGATATGAACAGATAGAAAGACAGACAGACGGATATATATGAACAGACAGAGAGATAGATATGAACAGACAGACAGACAGATAGATATGATGAGACAGGTAGACAGACAGACAGATAGATATAAACAGATAGATAGATAGATAGATAGATAGATAGATAGATAGATAGATAGATAGATAATGAAGAGGTTGTGATAGATAGATAGATAGATAGATAGATAGATAGATAGATAGATAGATAGATAGATAGATAGATATTGGTAAACTACAGAAGCAGATAAACAATAATATTGCGTATGAAAAATTCTATTTCGTCTTTTTTTCTTATTAGACTTGACACCCCCCCCCCCACACACACACACATATACAGAAAATTTTTAGAAACTAATGTTTAAAATGTGACAAAATAAATAAGAAACTTATTATTCATTTTGAAAATGACAATTAAGATTAACATTTTCATAGATTGAGAATAAAATTTTTCTTTTGTCTTGTTTCCTAGTTCTAGCAAAAAATAGAGTTTGAAACACATACATTCCACCTATAGCACCGAGGATGCTTTATACAGCAAAAAAGAGGCAAATGTATTCCTAATTTACTGCTTTTTACTAGGCATTCTGTAGTAAACGAGATGGAAGACTGTGTTGCTCTTATTTTCAAATTCAGCATTCAGAATGTTTGTTTTATCATTTCATGAACACCAACCATTTGGCACTTAGAAATATGCTGCTTTTAAAACTACAAGACATACACAATTATATATGTTTATACATACGTATGATTGCCGACATATTTGTTTATAGATAGATAACAAAAGTGCAATCTAACTACCTTTCAAATTCAAGTTAATAAAAAAAAAGAAATAAGAAATTTACCTTTAGCTTTCATTTTAAGCACACAAAGAGCCTCCATGTTTATACTATTTCCTACCTTCATTGTGAAGAGCGCGCGTTGCCATCGCATCGCTATCAAATATGGAAACGAAAGCAGAAAATAACAAAAAGAAGTAAAAAAAGAAATGTAAGGAAAATATTTTTAACAGAAATCATATCCTATAAAAATTCGATGTTAATTAGGAAACAAGAAGAAAAGTGATTTAATGAAAAAAATGTGTTGATACGAAGATATAAAAGATGAACAAGAAAGCTAGATAAAGAAAGGAAAACTGAAAAGGGGAAAGAAAGAGAATTAATGAGGATGAATAAATGAGATGCAGTGTATCATTACGGCGTATGACGAACTTTCAACGCACTTATCCGTATCAAAAAGGCAACGATGTTTTGCATGCTTAGTCCACCATTTGCATTGAAGAAAGGGCGCATGCGCGAATTGGAATGCTTGATATTGCTATCAATAAACATTCATGCAAAATCAAAATATATATAAAAGTTGTGGTAGTCGTCTTTTGTTGGGGGAGGGTGTCGAGTTAGATTAACAAGAATAACGAACGAACGCCATGCAAGTAAAAGGATTAAACTACCATCACCACAGGTTCATCATAAAACGGATTCTTCTTCTTTGTGCCGTGTCCCTTCAGGATGTCATGGTCTTCCACATCTCTCCATTCCTTGTCACTCTTAATAACTCGTCTTCTGTTATCACATTCAATCTTTTCTCTATCTGCTGAGTTACTTTCTCCTGTCTCTCCTTCCCTCTATCCGTCCCGTGAGTATAAAATTCTCCAAGCCGTCCTATCTCACTACATGCCCCAGAAACTTCAGCTTCCTTTTCCTGATGTTAAGTATCAGTTTCTTTTCGTTTCCATTCTCTCTAAAACGTCGTCGTTGCCCACATGTTTGGCCAATAGTATCTTCATCATCCTTCTGTAGAACCACGTTTTGATTACTTCCATTCTTTCCTTCGAGACTTTAATATATTGAAGGACAGACATCACGTAAACATCCAGTACTCTCTTCTTTGTTTCCAACAAATTTTCCTGTCTCTTATACTCTACTCAGCTTCTGGAATTCATCCATGTACTTTTGGATCTCAGGAATATAAATGTATAGAAACTGCTGTGACCACAAAGTGAGGGGTCAGTTTATGTATTGATTGTAATATGGAATTGATCCCTCACTTTATATCAAGTATGTTTCTGTAGAACCACATTTCGGTTGTTTCAAGTCTTTCCTTCATCTTTGATGAGATTGTCCAGCATTCGCTGCCATATTGAAGGACAGACATCACATAACAATCCAGTCTCTCTTCTTTGTTTCCAATTAAATTTTCCGATTTTTCAATATTCTACTCACCCTTTGGAATGAATCCTTGGCCATGCCAATACGCCTTTGGATATCAGTGTCACTCTTTCCATTTTTAATTTTAATACCCTTGAGAAAGGTATTAATAAGTCTATTCTCTTCAGCTATGGGTTAAATGACAGGACAGATTGGGTTCTGGATATAAAATGGGGGATCAATTTCATATTACAATCAATACATAAACTGACCCCTCACTTTATGTCCACAGTAGCTTTTGTACATTTATATTCCTGAGATCCAAAAGCACAAGAATGCATTCTAGAAGCTGAGTAGAGTATTAAGAGACAGGAAAATTTGTTGGAAACAAAGAAGAGAGTACTGGATGGTTATGTGATGTCTGTCCTTCAACATGGCAGCGAATACTAAAGTCTCGAAGGAAAGAATGGAAGTAATCGAAACGTGGTTCTGCAGAAGGATGATGAGGATACTACTGACCAAACATGTGGGCAACGACGACGTTTTAGAGAGAATAAAAACGAAAAGAAACTGATACTTAACATCAGGAAAAGGAAGCTGAAGTTTCTGGGGTATGTAGTGAGACAGGACGGCTTGGAGAATTTTATACTCACGGGACGGATAGAGGGAAGGAAAGACAGGAGAAAGTAACGTGTTATATACTTGATGGACTTGAGCAGGGTTTGTGAGGAGTAACAGGTTAAGGGGTGTTAAGAGCTACAAGGGAAAAGGAAATATGGAATAGAAGATTTAATTGGAATTCGAACTCGGTTCTCCGATTTCTCGTTCCGAGCCGATATCCATTGCACAACAATGCATATTCTTCAAAGACCATTCTTTCAATAATCCAAGAATTCTAAATATTTCAAACTATTTCTCTTTGTCTACTTGTAAATGTATACAACCGTACGTATATTCATTGTGCGAGAAGCTTTTAACTTTGTTTTATATAGCTTTTAATATTATTTTCTGTAAGATCATATAATCTATTGTATGAAAATTTCCTCTTACACAACGAACTTTTAAAAATGTCTTATATATTTTCCTGAAATAAGCTACTGACGCAATTCATAAATAAATTCTACATCCTGTTTTATTAAAATTGCTTCGGCATTATCAAACTTATTTTATTTTTAGCGTGAGTAAATCAATTGTTCATTTTAACCCCTAAACCCTGCGCCACTAAAACCTCGCCATTTTAATGTTGCACTAATAAAATGCAACCCTCCTTTCTATTCCAATAGTTTATTTTCTGGCGTTTCTCAGCCGTGGGACTCCCTTCCGATTACTTGCTCCCCTGATACTGACAAATTAAAAAAAAAATTAAATATTATTCGCCATCTGTCTTCCGGAGCTATCTTCCATTATTGCTTTTTTCTCAATAAAATCTTGCTATTTTATTTCAATCCCTTAAACCCCCTTGCGTCTTAGGGACTTTTTCGCCTTGTTTGAGATGAAATGATTTTAAAAAAGAAAAATCTAATTTTCAACTATTCTGAGTTCGAAATTTTCGATTTGTTCGCTTTCGTAAAAACTGAAACACAGACAAAGAAAGCGACGGAGAGCGAAAAAGATGAAAATGAAGAAACTTTAAAAGGAAGTACGTAGAATAAAAAACACAAGTTGGCATTTTGGGCACCTCTTTTTTCTGATGACCAAACATTCAGTTTTCTTGTAGTTTATGTTTAGTCCTTTCTTCTTGCTTTCTTTAACTACTTTCTGTAGGTCTTGTAGTTTCGATTCCTTGTCGTGCTTGATTTTAGTATACCCGGCCTGTAGTTGGTATTTGAGGTTCCTCTTTTACTGATGACCAGATATTCAGCTTTCTTGTAGTTTATGTTTAGTCCTTTCTTTTCGCTCTCTTTTGCTACTTTCTGTAGGTCTTGTAGTTTCGATTCCTTGTCGTGCTTGATTTTAGCATACCCGGCCTGTAGTTGGCATTTGGAGGCTCCTCTTTTTACTGATGACCAGATATTCAGCTTTCTTGTAGTTTATGTTTAGTCCTTTCTTTTCGCTCTCTTTTGCTACTTTCTGTAGGTCTTGTAGTTTCGATTCCTTGTCGTGCTTGATTTTAGTATACCCGGCCTGTAGTTGGCATTTGAGGCCTCTTTTACTGATGACCAGATATTCAGCTTTCTTGTAGTTTATGTTTAGTCCTTTCTTTTCGCTCTCTTTTGCTACTTTCTGTAGGTCTTGTAGTTTCTTGATTCCTTGTCGTGCTTGATTTTAGTATCCCCGGCCTGTAGTTGGCATTTGAGGCCTTCTTTTTACTGATGACCAGATATTCAGCTTTCTTGTAGTTTATGTTTAGTCCTTTCTTTTTCGCTCTTTGCTACTTTCTGTAGGTCTTGTAGTTTCGATTCCTTGTCGTGCTTGATTTTAGTATCCCCGGCCTGTAGTTGGCATTTGAGGCTCCTCTTTTTACTGATGACCAGATATTCAGCTTTCTTGTAGTTTATGTTTAGTCCTTCTTTTTCGCTCTCTTTTGCTACTTTCTGTAGGTCTTGTAGTTTCGATTCCTTGTCGTGTCGGATTTTAGTATCCCCGGCCTGTAGTTGGCATTTGAGGCTCCTCTTTTTACTGATGACCAGATATTCAGCTTTCTTGTAGTTTATGTTTAGTCCTTTCTTTTCGTTCTCTTTTGCTACTTTCTGTAGGTCTTGTAGTTTCGATTCCTTGTCGTGCTTGATTTTAGTATCCCTGGCCTGTAGTTGGCATTTGAGGCCTTTTTACTGATGACCAGATATTCAGCTTTCTTGTAGTTTATGTTTAGTCCTTTCTTTTCGTCTTCTTTTGCTACTTTCTGCAGGTCTTGTAGTTTCGATTCCTTGTCGCTTGATTTTAGTATACCCGGCTCTGTAGTTGGCATTTGAGGCTCCTCTTTTTACTGATGACCAGATATTCAGCTTTCTTGTAGTTTATGTTTAGTCCTTTCTTTTCGCTCTCTTTGCTACTTTCTGTAGGTCTTGTAGTTTCCTGATTCTTTGTCGTGCTTGATTTTAGTATACCCGGCCTGTAGTTGGCATTTGAGGCCTTTTTTACCGATGACTCGATATTCAGCTTTCTTGTAGTTTATGTTTAGTCCTTTCTTTTCGCTCTCTTTTGCTACTTTCTGTAGGTCTTGTAGTTTCGATTCCTTGTCGTGCTTGATTTTTAGTATACCCGGCCTGTAGTTGGCATTTGAGGCTCCTCTTCTTTTTACTGATGACCAGATATTCAGCTTTCTTGTAGTTTATGTTTAGTCCTTTCTTTTCGCTCTCTTTTGCTACTTTCTGTAGGTCTTGTAGTTTCGATTCCTTGTCGTGCTTGATTTTAGTATCCCCGGCCTGTAGTTGGCATTTGGAGGCTCCTCTTTTACTGATGACCAGATATTCAGCTTTCTTGTAGTTTATGTTTAGTCCTTTCTTTTCGCTCTCTTTTGCTACTTTCTGTAGGTCTTGTAGTTTCGATTCCTTGTCGTGCTTGATTTTAGTATCCCCTGGCCTGTAGTTGGCATTTTGAGGCTCCTCTTTTTACTGATGACCAGATATTCAGCTTTCTTGTAGTTTATGTTTAGTCCTTTCTTCGCTCTCTTTTGCTACTTTCTGTAGGTCTTGTAGTTTCGATTCCTTGTCGTGCTTGATTTTAGTATCCTCGGCCTGTAGTTGGTATTTGAGGCTCCTCTTTTACTGATGACCAGATATTCAGCTTTCTTGTAGTTTATGTTTAGTCCTTTTCTTTTCGCTCTCTTTTGCTACTTTCTGTAGGTCTTGTAGTTTCGATTCCTTGTCGTGCTTGATTTTAGTATCCCCTGGCCTGTAGTTGGCATTTGAGGTTCCTTTCTTTACTGATGACCAGATATTCAGCTTTCTTGTAGTTTATGTTTAGTCCTTTCTTTTTCGCTCTCTTTTTGCTACTTTCTGTAGGTCTTGTAGTTTCTTGATTCCTTGTCGTGCTTGATTTTAGTATACCTGGCCTGTAGTTGGCATTTGAGGCTCCTCTTTTACTGATGACCAGATATTCAGCTTTCTTGTAGTTTATGCTTAGTCCTTTCTTTTCGCTCTCTTTTGCTACTTCTTGCAGGTCTTGTAGTTTGATTCCTTGTCGTGCTTGATTTTAGCATACCCGGCCTGTAGTTGGCATTTGAGGCCTCTCTTCTTTTACCGATGACCAGATATTCAGCTTTCTTGTAGTTTATGTTTAGTCCTTTCTTTTTCGCTCTCTTTTGCTACTTTCTGTAGGTCTTAAAGTTTCGATTCCTTGTCGTGCTTGATTTTAGTATACCTGGCCTGTAGTTGGCATTTGAGGCTCCTCTTTTTACCGATGACCAGATATTCAGCTTTTTTGTAGTTTATGTTTAGTCCTTTCTTTTCGCTCTCTTTTTGCTACTTTCTGTAGGTCTTGTAGTTTCGATTCCTTGTCGTGCTTGATTTTAGTATACCTGGCCTGTAGTTGGCATTTGAGGCTCTCTTTTACTGATGACCAGATATTCAGCTTTCTTGTAGTTTATGTTTAGTCCTTCTTTTCGCTCTCTTTTGCTACTTTCTGTAGGTCTTGTAGTTTCGATTCCTTGTCGTGCTTGATTTTAGTATCCCCGGCCTGGTAGTCGGCATTTGAGGCTCCTCTTTTTACTGATGACCAGATATTCAGCTTTCTTGTAGTTTATGTTTAGTCCTTTCTTTTCGCTCTCTTTGCTACTTTCTGTAGGTCTTGTAGTTTCGATTCCTTGTCGTGCTTGATTTTAGTATACCCGGCCTGTAGTTGGCATTTGAGGCTCCTCTTTTTTACTGATGACCAGATATTCAGCTTTCTTGTAGTTTATGTTTAGTCCTTTCTTTTCGCTCTCTTTTGCTACTTTCTGTAGGTCTTGTAGTTTCGATTCCTTGTCGTGCTTGATTTTAGTATACCCGGCCTGTAGTTGGCATTTGAGGCTCCTCTTTTTACTGATGACCAGATATTCAGCTTTTTTGTAGTTTATGTTTAGTCCTTTCTTGTTCGCTCTCTTTTGCTACTTTCTGTAGGTCTTGTAGTTTCGATTCCTTGTCGTGCTTGATTTTAGTATACCCGGCCTGTAGTTGGCATTTGAGGCTCCTCTTTTTACTGATGACCAGATATTCAGCTTTCTTGTAGTTTATGTTTAGTCCTTTCTTTTCGCTCTCTTTTGCTACTTTCTGTAGGTCTTGTAGTTTCGATTCCTTGTCGTGCTTGATTTTAGTATACCCGGCCTGTAGTTGGCATTTGAGGCTCCTCTTTTTACTGATGACCAGATATTCAGCTTTCTTGTAGTTTATGTTTAGTCCTTTCTTTTCGCTCTCTTTTGCTACTTTCTGTAGGTCTTGTAGTTTCGATTCCTTGTCGTGCTTGATTTTAGTATACCCGGCCTGTAGTTGGCATTTGAGGCTCCTCTTTTTACTGATGACCAGATATTCAGCTTTCTTGTAGTTTATGTTTAGTCCTTTCTTTTCGCTCTCTTTTGCTACTTTCTGTAGGTCTTGTAGTTTCGATTCCTTGTCGTGCTTGATTTTAGTATCCCCGGCCTGTAGTTGGCATTTGAGGCTCCTCTTTTTACTGATGACCAGATATTCAGCTTTCTTGTAGTTTATGTTTAGTCCTTTCTTTTCGCTCTCTTTTGCTACTTTCTGTAGGTCTTGTAGTTTCGATTCCTTGTCGTGCTTGATTTTAGTATACCCGGCCTGTAGTTGGCATTTGAGGCTCCTCTTTTTACTGATGACCAGATATTCAGCTTTCTTGTAGTTTATGTTTAGTCCTTTCTTTTCGCTCTCTTTTGCTACTTTCTGTAGGTCTTGTAGTTTCGATTCCTTGTCGTGCTTGATTTTAGTATCCCCGGCCTGTAGTTGGCATTTGAGGCTCCTCTTTTTACAGATGACCAGATATTCAGCTTTCTTGTAGTTTATGTTTAGTCCTTTCTTTTCGCTCTCTTTTGCTACTTTCTGTAGGTCTTGTAGTTTCGATTCCTTGTCGTGCTTGATTTTAGTATACCCGGCCTGTAGTTGGCATTTGAGGCTCCTCTTTTTACTGATGACCAGATATTCAGCTTTCTTGTAGTTTATGTTTAGTCCTTTCTTTTCGCTCTCTTTTGCTACTTTCTGTAGGTCTTGTAGTTTCGATTCCTTGTCGTGCTTGATTTTAGTATCCCCGGCCTGTAGTTGGCATTTGAGGCTCCTCTTTTTACTGATGACCAGATATTCAGCTTTCTTGTAGTTTATGTTTAGTCCTTTCTTTTCGCTCTCTTTTGCTACTTTCTGTAGGTCTTGTAGTTTCGATTCCTTGTCGTGCTTGATTTTAGTATACCCGGCCTGTAGTTGACATTTGAGGCTCCTCTTTTTACTGATGACCAGATATTCAGTTTTCTTGTAGTTTATGTTTAGTCCTTTCTTCTCGATTTCTTTTGCTACTTTCTGTAGGTCTTGTAGTTTCCTTTCCGTGTCCTGTTTGATTTTAGTATCCCCGAGTTGTATTTGGCATTTTGGTCTCCTTTTTTTACTGATTAACCTGCCTCCAGTTTTCTTGTATTTAATATGCATTATTTTCTTTAACTATTTTCTTTCGGAGGTCTACGAACTGTGAATGGAATATAAAAACAAACGTTTGAAGGGCAGAAGAGAATCAGAAGGGAAATGGTTAGAATAAAACTGATGAATCCAAATTTTGAAAAAGTTAAAAGAAATAGCCCAGAATAAATTTTCGAAGTAAGCCAATAAATATTCCTTTTATAACAAATTCCGGATTCCTCATGTATCTTTGTTGGTCCAACATGTAAATTCTTCGAATTGAAGTTTTGAACATTGAGCATAAATACGCTGTGGTTTCAAAAATTATTTATATTTAAAAATAAAAATTTATTAATATTTTCAGTAAAATTTTATGTTTGATTTGAAAATAAAATATATTTATGATTTACAAAATTAATACTAGTTGAAGATAACATTCTATGACTTGAAAATAAAATTTGTTTTTGAAAAAACTATTTTAATGTAGCATTTTATGATTAGAACATAAAACTTTTGATTTGAATGAAATTTATAATTTGAAAATAAGTATTTGATGATTTGATATTAATATTTGTATAACTAATATTTTTATTTAAATTTAATTAAAATAACTTTCTTGAATAGAAATCTTTAGTCATGAAAGGAAAATAATAGTTCATATACCATTCGAAAACACAATTTACTATTTGAAAGGTGTATTTTATGATTTAAAATAAATTAATTAAAAAAATTATTTCGAAAAAAATTGTTTTGTTGGATCATTTTACTCATCATTTTGATATAAAAAGTGTATTCATGATTTACAGAAAATGTTATTTAGGATTTGAATGGAACAACTATATTTAAATTCCATGTATTATATGAATTCATCTATTCTCTCCCAGTTATGGGTTAAATAGAAGAGCAAACTGAGCTAAATAGCTTTAGTTGACAACCAATGTAGGAGAAGAACACTTCTAGATTCAAAACTAGAAATGAGACGAAACTCTACTCCGTAAAATCAACCCGATTCGTAAACCACAGCAAAAATACGTTGTGTGGCGCGGCCGTGGTTCTAGAATTGGTGCGACTGTGTCCATATTCGCCACAATTATTTTAGATTGTTAGAAAGCTTGAATATAATTGGCGAAGAAAATGGAAGTTCATATTCTAACTTAGTCTGCAATGGCCACTTCGACAAAAATAGCTTTGATAAAATGACAAGACCATTTCTTTTCCCCACTCTCCTCCATGGTATAAATAGCAGGGTGGGCTGCACTCACCATTTTTGGGTGGCATTTAATCTTGGAGAGCGATAACTCTAACTGTATGTAATAAAGGGCAGCGGGAAATCAATCCACTAATTCTCCCATAAAGTCATGGTCATTTGAAAAGGGATTTGTGGATCGCCATGATAGGTTATTTCTTTATCGAAATTGAAAAATGTTTGAATATCTGTTGTCGCTGACGAGCGCCATCGCCCCGATCGTCAACAAGATCCGTATATGTAAGTTTCAATCTATTTGAAATTTGCACCAAAACTATGGAAAAGGGAATATCGCAGGTTCGCGTGTGTAGAAAGAAATACGCAAGCGACGAGAAAGAGGAAGAAGGAAAAGAAGAAGAATTAAAGTAAAAAGAAATAGAAAAGAAAAAGACGGAAGATAAAGCAAAGGCCAAGAAAGTGTACAAGAAAAAAGAAAGAAACAAAGAAACAAAAGAAAAGATTAAAAGGAAAAAAGAAAGAAAGAAAGAAAGAAAGAGCAAAATCAAGGAGGAAAAGAGAAATCGAGAGAAGAGGAAGAAAAAAGGAAGATGATAGAGAAAAAGGAGAGAGAAAGAAAAATAGAATGAAAAGAAAGATGAAATATGAAGATAAAGAAAAACGAAGATGAGATGAAGAAAAAAGAGAAAACGCAGAAAAAGAGAATTGGACAGAGAAAAAGAGAGAGAGAAAAAAACAACGAGAAGATAAAAAGCAAAGAAGATAAGAAAGAAGAAATCTCAGACGGGTTAGGAAAAAGAAAAACAGGAAGGAAAAATTCGCTGGCCTATGAGACAAAGAAGAGAGATTAAATTTGAAAAGAAAAATGGAAAACAAAAAAAAAAAGAAAAAGAAAAAGAGAAGCGGAGAAAAAGAAATAAGATAAGTGATAGAAAAAAGAAATGGCGAAAGAAGAGAGAGAGAGAGGAAGATAGATAGATAGATAGATAGATAGAGAGAGAGAGAGAGAGAGAGAGAGTGAGGGTAAGTTGGAAAACAAAGAAATGAAAAGAGGAAAGAAACAAGGTTGAGAAGGTGACGAAGAAGAACGAGAAAGGCGGCAATAGAATAAGGAGAAGAAGAAAAAGAAAAAGAAGAAAAAGAAGAAAAAGGAAAAGAAGGAATTAAACTGTTGTCAATCTATTTCCTAAATGAATGGAGGATCGATTTTTATGGACCTCCTGTGTCTACGAACATGACGCGTTTTAAAATGGCGATTTAGAGAATGATTGAATTTTCACATGTAACTTCAATAATTACACATACATACATACATACATACATACATTCATATATATATATATATATATATATATATATATATATATATAAAACATTAACTTATTTGTACGATGAGATTAGCAGATTAAAAAAAAAACTGTTTTACGTATTCGCGTACACACACGCACACGGAGTGAAACAAAACTTAGCTAAGCATTAGCACGGAACCTGAAAGTACAAAACAAACAAAAAGGCTACAAATGTCACAGAAATTGAAACGTTATTAAAATGTCTTTCTAAAGAACGATGACAAAGTTCTTAATAAAAAAAAGATGTAAAAACGAACTTAGTAAATATGAAAGTTTTATTAAAAGATAAGCTTGACAAAAGAATGAAATTTGATGCGTGAATAAAGATGAAATGAGTATCGCGAAAACAGCTAAGAAAATGATGAACAAAGTAAAAAGCCGCTCAATTTAATCGCAGGTCGACTATTTTAAAGTATAACAGTTTTCTCAGAAAATAAAAGATCAAAATCTATTGTGAAGGTAAACGATGATAAGTTAATAGTAAATATTATATCACAGTAGGATGGCGTAAAATACCCCCTTGTCTGAAAGAATAGGTATATAATTGTAATGTTAAATTAAAATCGTATCTATTAGAGATTATGTCGAAAAGTTCTAAGCGGCGCCAAGATATCTTTTACAGGATCCAATGCTTGGAACGATTTTGGGAAGTAGGTCAGGTCGTAAAATTTGCAGCCCCCCTTATACAATAATCCCTGTCAAAAGTATTTCGGTATTTTTCCTATTTTTATAGCACATAACAAATAGTAATTTACTATAAGAGTTGTGAAAATACCATTATTCAAAAGACAAAGAGTTTTTCAAATTGTCCACATAAAATTCTTCAAATATTTCAAATTATAAAAATATATTTTCTAAAAAGTAAACAATTCTTGAAGTCAAAATGTCATTCTTCAAAAGAAAAAGGATTTCTCAAATTGTCAAAATACCATTCTTCAAAAAGAACACATTTTTTCAAATTGTTAAAATACCATTCTTCAAAAAGAACGCATTTTTTCAAATTGTTAAAATACCATTCTTCAAAAAGAACGCATTTTTTCAAATTGTTAAAATACCATTCTTCAAAAAGAACGTATTTTTTCAAATTGTTAAAATACCATTCTTCAAAAAGAACGTATTTTTTCAAATTGTCAAAATACCATTCTTCAAAAAATATTATTTAATTTCAGCTGGGAATATCCAACAAATATTGCTCGTTCAAAATAGTAAAAGATTGTTGATTGTTTTCAAATGGTTAGTTAAAAAGGAGCATCAGGAAGAGGAGGAAGTGTATGTGAGAACGCCATTTGATCAGATCATCGGATCAGTTGGCTAGATTCAACAAGTGTCGCCTAGCCAAATACAACGAGGATCGTCTGGCTGAATCCAGCTAGTCAGACAAAACAACCCAGGATCATCTGACCAATAACAACCACGAATGTATGGCCATATTCAGCATTAACTGGTTGGCCAAACCCAACCTAAATCGGTTAGCCAAATTCAACCAAGATTATCTGATCGAACTCGGTTGGTAAAATCCAACAAAATGAAATCCAGTCAGGATCGCTTCGCTTTGCAAGAGCGTTTAGCCAATTCAAATCAACCAGAATAACCTCGTCAAATCCAGCTAGTTTGGGCTGGTCAAATCATTCTAGGATTGGGTGGCCGAATCATTCCAGAATCCTGGCCAAAGTCACGAAAAATCGACTGATCAAAATCAAACAGTATCAGATATACAAATCCAAGCAGGATCAGTTTGCCAAATCTGACCTGGATTAGCCCCCAAAACCAAACCAGGGTCGGTTGGCCAAATAAAACAAAGATCGGTTGGCCAAAATCATCAAGAAACGCTAGGTCAAATAAAACGAATATCGGCTGTTAAAATCCAACCAGTATTGGTTGGCCAGATTTGACCAGGATCGGATGGACAAATTCAGCTAGGTTCTGCTGACCAAATTCATCTAGGATAGTTTGGCCAATTCATCCAGTATCGGTTGACCAAAATCAACTGGTATCGGTTATCCAAATCTAACCAGGATCGGCTGAACAAATTCAACCAGGATCATCTGGCCAAATCTAACCAGGATGTCTTGCCCAGGTCTAAACATCACCGGCTGGCCAATTCCAAACAGGATCTGCTGGTATCAGTAGACTGAATCTAGGGGGACAGTGGATGGCATTGCAAGGACTTTGAGCCTATCTTTTGGGACAGCACACAACATTGTCCATGATGACCTTACCTATTCGAAGGTCAGTTCATACAGCAGCCTAGACGGTGCTGACCATCAACGATCTGGACTGGGAACTGCTCCCTCATCCCCCTTACAGCCCAGAACTGTTAGGTCCCTTGTAAACCGTTCACGAGAGACACGAAGTTTGAAAGTGATGATAAAGTCAAAAGTGCTGTGAGCGATTGGCTGAGACATAAGTCCAAAGATTTTTACGCTGAGGGAATACAGACGCCTGTGCACAAATGAGAAAAGTGTGTGACATTGCTGGGAAACTATGTTGAAAAATAAAAACAAAAGTAAGCTTCTATGTGTATAAGTCCTTATACCGAAAAATTCACCTTATTTATTGAATGAGCCTTGTAGAAATCCTTATACCGAAAAATTCACCTTATTTATTGAATGACCCTCGTAGAAGTCCTTATACCGAAAAATTCACCTTATTTATTGAATGACCCTCGTAGAAGTCCTTATACCGAAAAATTGACCTTATTTATTGAATGAGCCTTCTAGAAATCCTTATACCGAAAAATTCACCTTATTTATTGAATGACCCTCGTAGAAGTCCTTATAACGAAAAATTCACCTTATTTATTGAATGACCCTAGCAGAAGTCCTTATACCGGAAAATTCACCTTATTTATTGAATGACCCTCGTAGAAGTCCTTATACCGAAAAAGTCACCTTATTTATTGAATGACCCTCGTAGAAGTCCTTATACCGAAAAATTCACCTTATTTATTGAATGAGCCTAGCAGAAGTCCTTATACCGGAAAATTCACCTTATTTATTGAATGACCCTCGTAGAAGTCCTTATACCGAAAAATACACCTTATTTATTGAATGACCCTCGTAGAAGTCCTTATACCGACAAATTCACCTTATTTATTGAATGACCCTCGTAGAAGTCCTTATACCGAAAAATTCACCTTATTTATTGAATGACCCTCGTAGAAGTCCTTATACCGAAAAATACACCTTATTTATTGAATGACCCTCGTAGAAGTCCTTATACCGAAAAATTCACCTTATTTATTGAATGACCCTCGTAGAAGTCCTTATACCGAAAAATTCACCTTATTTATTGAATGACCCTCGTAGAAGTCCTTATACCGAAAAATTCACCTTATTTATTGAATGACCCTCGTAGAAGTCCTTATACCGAAAAATTCACCTTATTTATTGAATGAGCCTCGTAGAACTCCTTATACCGAAAAATTCACCTTATTTATTGAATGACCCTCGTAGAAGTCCTTATACCGAAAAATTCACCTTATTTATTGAATGAGCCTTGTAGAAAGAAAGGTTCAAAAACTCCTGCAGAAGATAGTGAAGAAAAGCAAGAAGAAAGAACTAAGCATCAATTGTAAGAAGACAGGATGCACGGATTTTAACAAAACGTTGAGTTCAAAGTGCGAACTGCAAATTGGAGATACCAAACAGCGTTTGCTGGATTTTGAACTTGGATCGCCGATTACATTTTTTGTACTGCCTAAGGTTTTTTTTACACTATTTACAATGCGCGGACTCTTACCCTCATCTTTGTTTCCATATTCACGATGTTTCCGCCGTTGTACGCTTCGGCCTTCTTCCGGTGATTTCTAACGGAACCCTTCATTTTGTCTAATGTTGTAGATTGTTCTAGTTCCATATGGCAACAAAGAGGTTAACAGTTTGAACGTTGGAAATAGTGTAAATAACCACAATACCTTATCTCAGAAATATAGGCAGATGTCTAACCTTAGTTTACACGCACCCCCTAGAAGAAGAAAATTTAAAACAAAAACTGTATGGTGAATATGTAGATTAATTTTTAAATACTAACTTTCACCTAATACAAGGCTCGAGAGGCACTTAAGATAAAGGGGTTATTGAATGATGTGTATAATATGAAAGAGGCGTGAAGAAAGTAAAAATTATGAGGATAAGGAGTACAGATAAAACTGACCCTTGACTTGAAGAAGTTAAGATTGAAGCTGGAGTCTTTTCTACTGAGCAGCAGTTCTTGGTAAAATAAGTTCTTTTGAAATACGGAAGAAATGAAGGTTATTCGAATCTATAGTGTGGGCATGACGCGTCTCCAAGATGCAAAAAAGGTGGTGGAACTAGCGAAATTGAAGAATAGACTCTATAGGGGTGTGGGGCATGACGCGTCCAGGATGCAAAGGTGTGGAACTAGCGAAATTGAAGAATAGACTCTATAGTGTGGGCATGACGCGTCCAGGATGCAAAAGGTGTGAACTAGCGAAATTGAAGAATAGACTTCATAGTGTGGCAAGAAGGACGCGTCCAGGATGCAAAGGTGTGGGAACTAGCGAAATTGAAGAATAGACTCTATAGGTGTGAAGTACGACGCGTCCAGGATGCAAAGGTGTGAACTAGCGAAATTGAAGAATAGACTCTATAGTGTGGGCATGATGCGTCCAGGATGCAAAGGTGTGAACTAGCGAAATTGAAGAATAGACTCTATAGTGTGGGTATAACGCGTCCAGGATGCAAAAGGTGTGAACTAGCGAAATTGAAGAATAGACTCTATAGTGTGGGCATGACGCGTCCAGGATGCAAAGGTGTGAACTAGCGAAATTGAAGAATAGACTCTATAGTGTGGGCATGACGCGTCCAGGATGCAAAGGTGTGAACTAGCGAAATTGAAGAATAGACTCTATAGTGTGGGCATGACGCGTCCAGGATGCAAAGGTGTGAACTAGCGAAATTGAAGAATAGACTCTATAGTGTGGGCATGACGCGTCCAGGATGCAAAGGTGTGAACTAGCGAAATTGAAGAATAGACTCTATAGTGTGGGCATGACGCGTCCAGGATGCAAAGGTGTGAACTAGCGAAATTGAAGAATAGACTCTATAGTGTGGGCATGACGCGTCCAGGATGCAAAGGTGTGAACTAGCGAAATTGAAGAATAGACTCTATAGTGTGGGCATATATAGAGATAAAGATGCCACAACCTTGCAGTTTCTCTGCAATTGTAGAGAAAGATAAAGACATCGCAAACAACCTCGTGAACGATTTAAAGTTCTATCAAGGGAGAAAAGTGAAGATTGACAAGCCTTATTGTAATTATGGAGGCATGTTGGGTTTAATTTATCTGTTCTAAAGATAGAGTATGGTAGAAGGAGCTAGGCACATTAAGGATCAATAGAATGAGTCATTCATATTTTTTCTAACTTCTTTAACAACGTATATAAATATATACAAAATTTACTCGAGCCACAAGATTAGCAACTAGTTCCCACCCTTTTACTGTAAAACCAATAAAATGTAAATGCAAATTCTACTCTAACAGCTTCTTTTCTCGCACTTCCCGCTTGCGGAATTCCCTTCCGTTTACTTGCTTTCCCGAGATCTACAATCTACAAGAATTTAAATGTAAAGTCAATAGTCATCTCCTATCTCATTAACCTGCATCCTCTCTCTCTCATGCTCCACTCTCATCTCTCATCAGTATTCTCATCCTTCTCTTACCCACTTCCTGACACCCCCGATAACCTGTCACTCTTTCTTATAACTTTCCTCCAATGTAACCCCTTGCAAATCAGTGGCAATAAAATACCTTGCTTGGGGCGATATGATTATATAAAGAAAAAATAATAGAGAGAGTGAAAGAGATGTCTGGAGGATTACGGACATACAACATTGAGAACATGTACGATCACCAAACTTAAGCAACATCAAGCCTGGTCAGTATCTGGATAGGTGACCGCTGAGAATACCAGATGCTGTAAGTCAGGGTGTGTGGGTGGTGTAGTGGCTCGGAATTGCTAATCGGAGAGCCGAGTTCCCATCCAAGTTTGATTCGGGATATTCATTTAAGCACAAATACCATTGGGAAAGGCATGAATCCATCTTTTCTCTCTCCAAATATGGGTAAATTAGTAAGAATTGTATCAGTAAATCATTTTATCTTCAAATGCAAAAAAAAAAAGAAGTTTAAAAGTATTACCTGGCTTTAAATAACCAGAAAAGGGTTGATAAATCAAAACCCCCCATTACCCCCCAAAACAAACCAAACAAAAAAAAATGCGAATTAGGCCAGGAATGAAGTTAGAACTCAGTAGACATTCAAAGCATGAAGAATCATTGACAGTGCAACTTTATCACAACTGGAAAAAAACAAAAACCCTTAAGTAATTGAAATCGATCAAGAATAAAGGAAACAAGAAACAAGCCTGAAATATTGTCTGTAAAATGATTAAAAAAGATTTTATCTTTCATGCACAAAAGATTTTCTTTTTTTATTTATTTACATTAATCCCCTTTCTTCTCCCTTGAAGATGGAAACCTGTTTTCCGGGGTGACATTAAGTGTTGGATATAAGTTTTAATTAGATAATTCATTTTTGCTTATGTCTGTTTGTTACATTCCAGATGCGTTTGCTCGTCATTATTGAAAGTTATTTTATTCGAAAAGATTTAGGTTTAGAATTTTAAAAATAGTTCCTGAAAAAGATTCAGTACGAAATGATATTCTTCACCTGAGGTTTTAATCATTTTCTAAAAATGCATTGAACGCATGCGCAGAATTTGTCAATTACTTTTGCTATTCTTAATTTATTACTGCTTTTTTTTAAATTCCTTCTTTCGTATTGGTTACCTGACATTTTTATATAATGGAAATGAATCTAGCATAATGGAGTGGGGGTCGGAAATCCAGAAGAATGGATAAATAAGTGAGAGATAGAGGGAGGGGATGGGAAAGAGTGAGTGAGGAGAAATAGAAATAGAGAGGGAAAGAGTGAATTAAAAAGAGAAAGAAAGAGAAAGGGAGAGAGTGGGAGAAAGAAAGAAAGAAAGAAAGAAAGAAAGAAAAAGGAAGTGAAAGAAATATAAAGTGGGAGAAAGGGAGGAAAAGAGAGAGATTAGGGAGAGGGAAAGAAAGAAAGAAAGAGAACGAGTGAGAAACAGAAAGAAAGAAAGAAAGAAAGAAAGAAAGAAAGCAAGAAAGACAGGGAAAGAAAAATAAAGTAGGAGAAAGGGAGGGAAAGAGACAGAGGAGGGAGAGGGAAAGAAAGAAAGAAAGAAAGAAAGAAAGAAAGAAAGGGAACGAGAGAGAAACAGATTGGGAGGGAAAAAAAAAAGAAAAAAGAAAAAGAAAGGGAAAGAACAATTAAGTGGGAGAAAGAGAGGGAAATAGACAGATGAGGGAGAAAGAAAGAAAGAAAGAAAGGGAACGAAGAGAGAAAGAAAGAAAGAGAGGGAAAAGAGAAAGAAAGAAAGAAAGAAAGACAGAAAGAGAGAAAGGGAAGGAAAGAGAGATTAGAGAAAGAAAGAAAGAAAGGGAACATAAAGAAATGGGGAGAGTGGGAGGGAAAGAAAGAAAGAAAGAAAGAAAGGGAAAAAAAAAGAAAATAGGAAAAAGGGAGGTAAAGAGAGAGATGAGAGAGAGAGGAAGGGAAAGAGAGAGATGGGATTGAAAGAAAGAAAGAAAGAAACGAAGGAAGGAAAAGAGAGAAAGTGGAGAAAGCTGAGGAGAAAGAGAGATGAAAGAAAGGGAAAAGGGAGCCAGAGAGAAAGAGAGGAGAGATGGAGGGAAAGAAAGAGAGAGATTGAAAGAAAGAAAGAAAGAAAGGGAAAGAATGGGCGGAAAAAGAAAAGGGAGACTGGTATTTAACAATAGGAGTGTCAATTAGACTGACAAAATTAAAGTCGCTTTGTATCATATTTGTAAATATCATTTTCTTCTTCTTCATCTTCTTCTTCGATTCCTTCTCCCCTTCCTCCTCTTATTTCTTCTATTCCTCCCCCTCCTTCAATTCCAGTGTGGCGTGTCCCTTCAAAACGTAGGCGATCATGGCCTTCCACATCTCCCTATCCCTTGTAGCTCATAACACCTTTTCTCTTGTTACTCCTCCCAAACCCTGCAATGCCATCCATTTGCTGAAGACCATCAAGTATGTCATGCGATGCTTTCCCCTGTCTCTCAAGTCCTCTATCTGTACTGTGAGTATCACATTCTCTGTCGCCCATCCTCATTATATGTTCCAGAAACAATTGTCATTTCCTGAAATATCGATGGGTCTGAGGAGACTGAGATCGATAAATACGAAGGGGAAAAGGATTGCTATAGACACAGACAGATGGATATCAAAAGAATGCGTCATGCAGATGAAAAGAAAGAAGAGACTGAGATAGATAGATAGATAGATAGATAGATAGATATGAACAGACTGAGGTAGATAGATAGATAGATAGATAGATAGATAGATATGAAGAGACTGAGATAGATAGATACATAGATAGATAGAGAGATAGAGAGATAGATATGAAGAGACTGAGATAGATAGATAGATAGATAGATAGATAGATATGAAGAGACTGAGATAGATAGATAGATAGATAGATAGATAGATAGATAGATGAACAGACTGAGATAGATAGATAGATAGATAGATAGATAGATAGATAGATATGAAGAGACTGAGATAGATAGATAGATAGATAGATAGATAGATAGATAGATAGATATGAAGAGACCGATAGATAGATAGATAGATAGATAGATAGATAGATAGATAGATAGATAGATAGATATGATATGAAGAGACTGAGATAGATAGATAGATAGATAGATAGATAGATATAGACAGACTGGGATAGATAGATAGATAGATAGATAGATATGAACAGACTGAGATAGATAGATAGATAGATATGAACAGACTGAGATAGATAGATAGATAGATAGATAGATAGATAGATAGATAGATATGAACAGACTGAGATAGATAGATAGATAGATAGATAGATAGATAGAACAGACTGAGATAGATAGTTATAAACAAACTGAGATAGATAGACAGATAGATAGATATGAACAGACTGAGATAGATAGATAGATAGATAGATAGATAGATAGATAGATAGATAGATAGATAGCTATCAGTCTTCTACCGATATTCGGGAAAGTATTCGAGGCTATAATCAATGCTGAAATAGTTCATCATCTCACCGCCCACAAACTGTTCTCCGAGAGGCAATATGGATTCCGATTTCACAGGTCCACAGCCGACCTGCTAACAACTGTAACGGAGTACATGCTACAGGCCCTTGATGAGTCTGACGAGGCTCGCGCGGTTGCACTGGACATCTCCAAGGCTTTCGACAGGGTTTGGCACCCTGGCCTCCTATGCAAACTTCGCGGTTATGGTATTACCGGTCGCCTGCTTGGACCTAATGCAATCTTTCTTAAATAACCGTAAAATGAAGGTCGTTCTGAATGGGCGTGCCTCTTCGTCCTACAGCACGAATGCTGGTGTCCCACAAGGCTCTATCCTGGGCCCGACGCTCTTCTTTATTTTCATCAACGACCTCCCAGATGAGATCAAATCCCAAGTAGGCATCTACGCAGATGACACTACAATATACTCCCGCTCCAGTAAGAAACCTGTCGTGGCGGACAGACATAATCTCGCTGCTGACCTTGAGCGGGATCTACACTCTGTGGTGAAATGGGGCAAGAAGTGGCTTGTCAACTTCAATTCCTCTAAGACCAAGCTGTTGTCTGTCAACCATTACAGGCAACCTCTTCTGCCTCCCATAAGCATGGACCAGATGATTCTCCCGGAGAGTAATACACTACGCATCCTCGGATTTACCCTGTCCTCAGACCTCAAATGGAACCACTATATTGAATCCATAGCAAAATCTACTGCTAAGACGATTGGGTCACTATCGATCCAGGATGTTTTTTCAACCTGAATCCATCCTGCATATATACAAGTCAACCAACCGTTCGTGCATGGAGTACTGCTGCCATTTATGGTCAGGTGCCCCTGCCGTTCTCCTCAGTGTTCTTGACAAGCTCCAAAAGGAGAGTCTGTAATGTGATAGGTACTGAACCGGCGACTCGACTGCAGCCACTTCACCATCGTCGAAATGTTGCCTTCCTCTGTCTCTTCTACAAATACTTTCATGGCTTCTGCTCGGATGAGCTTAAGTCACTGATGCCTCCTCAACAGGTGCTTACCCGTGCAACCAGACTGGCAACTGGGTCCCACACATTCACAGTCAGGTTAGCCAAATGCAGACGGCAATTCTACTCCTGCAGCTTCCTCTCTCGCACTTCCCGCCTGTGGAACTCACTCCCGTATTCTTGCTTTCCTGACGGCTACGACCTCCAGAAATTTAAATGCAAAGTTAATACTCACCTACTAACCACTGGCCTCTAGCTCTCTCCCCTCCCCTGTATAATCTTCACTTTCTCTCCGCCCATGTATCTGTCATTGCACCTGCTTTCTCAGCTTTCTATTGCTCCTTTCTAACTAGCTTGTACTCCTCACTCTTTTCTAATTAATCTTTTTACATTTATGTAACCCCCTGCACATCAGTGGCGTTTCTGCCTTGCTCGGGGTGAAATGATTAAAAAAAAAAAAGAAAAAGAAAAAGATAGATAGATAGATAGATAGATAGATAGATAGATATATGAACAGACTGAGATAGATAGATATAAACAAACTGAGATAGATAGACAGATAGATAGATATGAACAGACTGAGATAGATAGATAGATAGATAGATAGATAGATAGATAGATAGATATGAACAGACTGAGATAGATAGATAGATAGATAGATAGATAGATAAATATGAACAGACTGAGATAGATAGATAGATAGATTGATATGAACAGACTGAGATAGATAGATAGATAGATAGATAGATAGATAGATAGATATGAACAAACTGAGATAGATAGATAGATAGATAGATAGATAGATGTGAACATACTGAGATAGATAGATAGATAGATAGATAGATAGATAGATAGATAGATAGATATGAACAGTCTGAGATAGATAGATATAAACAAACTGAAATAGATATACAGATAGATAGATATGAACAGACTGAGATAGATAGATAGATAGATAGATAGATAGATATGAACAGACTGAGATAGATAGATATAAACAAACTGAAATAGATATACAGATAGATAGATATGAACAGACTGAGATAGATAGATAGATAGATAGATAGATAGATAGATAGATAGATATCAACAGACTGAGATAGATAGATAGATAGATAGATAGATAGATAGATAGATAGATAGATAGATAGATCTGTATTACACAAAAATGAATTATTTGGAAGAAAGAGAGGAAATAAAATATATTGAGAAAGAGAGTGAATAAAATAAAAATAGAATTTGGAGGCAGAAAAAGGAACGAGAAAAGAAAATATGAGAAAGAGAAAAAAAAACAAATAAAACAAAGTCATTAGAACAAAGAAAGAAGGAAAGAGTGAATAAGGAAATAATTTAAGAGTGTAGGCACTCGGAAAATGAGGGAAGGAAAAGAAGAACTAGTTAGAAGGAGAAAATTTCAAGTAAAGTGGTAGAGAGTGAGTGAGAGAGAGATAGAGAGAGGCTGAGAGAATGAGAAAATAATTGAGGAGTATATGCAAAAGAAAAGGATGGAGAGAGGATTGAAGAGGGAAAGAGTAACAGAAAATGATTAAAGAATAATTGGCAAAAAACGAGAGAAAAATAAGCAGGAAAAAGAAAGAGAAATAATTTAAAAGTAAAGGCAATTAGAAAATGACAGAGGGAAAGAGAGAGAGGGATAGAGAGAGAGATAGATAGAGAGATAGAGAGATGGAGAGAGAGTGAGAGAGAGTGAGAGAGAGAAAGGACTGGCAGAGAAAAGGAGAAAATAATTTAAATTTATGTGTAAATAAAAATGAGATAAAGAGAAATAGGAGAGAGAAAGTTTAATGGAAAAAGTAATTATATTTATAGGTAAACAAAAATGAGAGGGAAGGGAGAGAGAGAGAGAGAGAGAGAAAAGAAAGAAGAGTGATAGATAAGAAGAAACTAATTTAAGATTATAGGCAAAAAAGAAAATAAGCGAGAAAAATAGAAAGAAAGTGAGTGAGAGAGAAAGAGAGAATAATTGAGGAAATAATTTTGTTGATGGTAAATAAAAAATTCTGTAGAGAGAGAGAGAGAGAGAGAGAGAGAGAGAGAGATAGAGAGAGATAGAGAGATAGAGATAGAGAGATAGAGAGAGAGAGAGTGAGAGAGATAGAGAGATAGAGAGAGAATAATTCAAGATTATCGTCAAATAAAAAACGGAGGATTAATAAGAAGAGGATGATTGAAAGAGAATATAATTTAAGATTATTGGAAAATAGAAAATGAGATACAGAGAGAGAGAGAGAGAGAGAGAGAGAGAGGAAAAATGAAGAAGGCGAGAAAAAGAAAATTATCAGAGCTTATAAAGAAATAGAAAATGAGAGTGAAAAAGTAGAGAGAGGGAATAAGAAAATGATTTAAGAGTATAAGGACATGGAAAATGAGAGAGAGAGAGAGAGGAGGGAGAGGGAGGAGAGAGAGAGGGAGGAGAGGAGGGAGAGAGAGAGGGAGGAGGAGGAGAGGAGAGAGAAAGGGAGAGGAAGGAGAGAGAAAAAGAGAGGGAAAGGAGAGGAAGGAGAGAAAAAGAGAGGGAAAGGAGAGGAAGGAGAGAAAAAGAGAGGGAAAGGAGAGGAGGGAGAGAAAAAGAGGGAAAGGAAAGGAGGGACGGAAAAAGAGAGGGAAAGGAGAGGAAGGAGAGAAAAAGAGAGGGAAAGGAGAGGAAGGAGAGAAAAAGAGAGGGAAAGGAGAGGAAGGAGAGAAAAAGAGAGGGAAAGGGAGAGGGAGGGAGAGAAAAAGAGAGGGAAAGGAGAGGAGGGAGAGAAAAAGAGAGGGAGGAGAGGAAGGAGAGAAAAAGAGAGGAGGGAGAGAGGGAGAGAGGGAAAGAGGGAGGGAGGAGAGAGAGAGAGAGGAGGGAGGAGGAGGAGGAGAGAAAAAGAGGAGGAGGAGGAGGAGGAGAGAGAGGAGGGAGGAGGAGAGGGAGAGAGAGGAGGGAGGAGGAGGGAGGGAGAAAAGAGAGGGAGGGAGGAGGAGGAGAGAGAGAGGGAGGGAGGAGGAGGAGAGAGAGAGGGAGGAGGAGGAGGGAGGAGAGAGAAAAAGAGGGAGGGAAGGAGAGGAAGGAGAAAAAGAAAAAGAGAGGGAAAGGAGAGGAGGGAGAGAAAAAGAGGGAAAGGAAAGGAGGGACAGAAAAAGAGAGGGAAAGGAGAAGGAAGGAGAGAAAAAGAGGGAGGGAAAGGAGGAGGAAGGAGAGAAAAAGAGGGAAAGGAGGAGGAGGGAGGGAGAAAAAGAGGGAAAGGAGAGGAGGGACAGAAAAAGAGAGGGAAGGAGGAGGAGGAGAGAGAGAGGAGGAGGAGGAGAGAGAGAGAGGGAAAGGAGGAGGAGGAGAGAGAGGAAAGGAGGAGGAGGGAGAGAAAAAGAGGGAAAGGAAAGGACGGACAGAGAAAGGAGAGGAGGAGAGAGAGAGGAAAGAGGAGGAGGGAGGAGGAGGAGGAAAGGAGAAGAGGGAGAGAAAAAGAGAGGGAAAGGAGAGGAGGGACAGAGAGGGAGGAGGAGGAGGGAGGGAGAAAAAGAGGAGGGAGAGGGAGGGAGAGGAAAAAGGAGGAGGAGAGGAGGGAGAGAAAAAGAGAGGGAAAGGAGAGGAGGGAGAGAGAGGGAAAGGAAAGAAGAGGGAGAGAAAAAGAGAGGGAAAGGAGAGGAGGGAGAGAAAAAGAGAGTTTAGGAGGGTGGGCATAGGAGTTCTAATTTCATAGTGAATAGAATAATTGGGAAATTAAGACGCGGGAACTCGAAGGGAAAATAATGAGTATTGGTAAATAGGAAATGTGTTAGAAACGTAAGAAAAGAATACAGGAAAATATTTTAAGAGTATAGACAAGTAGAAAATTACAAAGAGAATATGAAGACTGTGAGAGTATAAGAAAACAATTTAAGAGTATCGGTAAAAAATGAGAAAATGAGAGAGAGAGAGAAAAAGGAGAGTGATAGAGGAAGAGAAAAAATTTAAAAGTTTAGCAAATGGAAAATGAGAGAGAGAGAGAGAAATGAGAAAATGAGAGAGTGAGAGAGAAAGAGGAAAAATGAGAAAATGAGATAGAGAGAGAGAGGAAACGAAAAAATGAGAGAGAAAAAATGAGAAAATGAGAGAGAGAGAGAAAAAATGAGAAAATGAGAGAAAAAAGTGAGAGAGAGAAAGAGAAAATGAGAAAATGAGATAGAGAGAGGAAATGAAAAAAATGAGAGAGAGAAAAAATGAGAAAATGAGAGAGAGAGAAAAAAGAAAAGAAAAGAGAGAGAGAAAAAATGAGAAAATGAGAGAAAAAAAGTAGAGAGAAAGAGGAAAAAATGAGAAAATGAGAGAGAGAGAGAAAAAAGAAAAAACGAGAAAAGAGAGAGAGAAAATGAGAAAATGAGAGAGACAGACAGAGAGAGAAGATGAGTGATAGAGGAAGAAAAATAATTTAAAAGTCTGACAAATAGAAAATGAGAGAGAGAGAAAGAGAGAAAAGTTAAAAAGTAAATGAAAATAAGAGAGAGAAAGAGAAGATTGCTAGAAAAATAAAAACAATAATCTAAACTTATTTATAAATGGAACTTTGTGCGTGTATGTATATGCGTGTGTGACAACCGATCTTTTTGAACATTTACACAGTTGTACTATAAGCGTCTGCGAGTGTTCTTAGCTAGGTTTTGTGTCGAGGTACTCCCGATAAATATCGAAAATCGATAATCGAAAAACTCGGGTTATAGAAGGAGTGGTCCGATTTTAATCAAATTTGATACACTCATAGACAAAGACATAAGAAACGATATTCAGAAGTTTCAAGGTTGCAGTTCTTACAATAGTGCAGAAAATCGATAATATATATATATATATCGTCTGATCAAGAGGTTATTCATGGTCGAGTGGTTAAGACAGTACCAGATCAAATGGTAGCTTCCCCTATGTAAATAGGGGTCGCAGGTTCGAATCCTGCTGGATAGCACACATTTTCGTAATAAAAATTTATCGTGAAGTAATCAGGCCGGTAGAAATAAATATAAAATACTGTTTAATTAAAAACAGAATATCTACTTAAATACGAGTATCGGTAAAAAGAATGTTCAAAATAATTCATTACAAATTGTCAGTTGCTTATAACCAAGTTTCGTTAAAATTCGTTAATTTCCGTAACACGCACACACACACACACACACACACACACACACACACACATATATATATATATAAGGCAAGATGTTTGTGTGTGTTTATCTGTCTGTATGCCCTTTATACAAATCCACAATTTTTATCCGATTCTCATAAAACTTCACACAAATATTCTTTAGGCTGAGTCTGAGCTCCAGGACCATGGATAAGTTTTAAAGCTTTCATTACACCCGAGCAACGCCGGGCTATACTGCTGGTATAAGAATAACGGCGAATAGAAAATGAGACGAAGAGAAAAAGAAGTAAGGAAGAGAGTGAGAAAATAATTTTTAGATTACAGGCAAAACAAAATTGAGAGGGAAAGACAAGAGGAATAGATAAGTCAGTTAAGTGCCATACGTGATATACGCTTGGGCGATCATGTCTCGAAAGAGACATGACTGACTGGGCAGAACATTTTCTATCCTGCTATTTAAAGTATAGCTGAACGGGGAAGAGATGAATTGTATTAATAATTAGTGGGGGATCATTTTATTACTGCATAACAATTGAAAACCGATCAGTTTATGCCCAGTAGAAGTTTTGATTATGTTTCGAAGTCTTATATTCAGTCAGTCAGTTAAGTGCCATACTTGATACACGCTTTGGATGATCATGTCTCTTTCGAGACATGACTGATTGGGCAGAACCCGCAGCAGGTTGTCATTGTTTTCTGCGGCGGACTGGTTGCCAGCCAAGGTTATAGAACCTAATCTGTCCTGTTATTTAACCCACAACTGGAAGAAAGAGATCGATTAATACCTTTCCCAAGGGTATTTGCGCGTAAGTGAATGCAAGGAATATCAATTACAATTCGAACTCGGCTCTCCGATTTCTCGTTACGAGCCGATATCCACTGCACCACAATGCACAGCCGCCTATAGAGAAGTATTGAACAACTTAAGAAACAGAAAATGAGAGAGAGAGAGAGAGAGAGAGAGAGAGAGAGAGAGAGAGAGAGAGAGAGAGAGGAGAAATTAGGAAATAATTTGAATATACGTGAATAGAAAAGGAGCAAATAAAAGAAAAAGAAACTGCGCTGAGGGAATGTTTCTTGAAAAGAAAAGTTTATCGAGAAGTATCAATAGAAGAAGAATAAAGAGAGAGAGATAAAACTGTTGAGAAAGAGAGAGAGAGAGAGAGAGAGAGAGAGAGAGAGAGAGAGAGAGAGGGAGAGAGAGAAAGAGAGAGAGAGAGAGAGCGCTATCGAGAGAGTAAAATGACTGATATCGTGTACATCAGGGGAAAATGTCTCCATCTTGAAAAATACCATGGGGTAGAAAACACCTCAAAGGAACATCTCAAACCACACATGTCCTCAGGCGTCCCCTATCGGTGACATTTAGAAAACAGCGTTTTCAGCCTTTTTCTTCGCTAGTCTCTAAATACGGACCATTCAGAAAAAATATTAGACGCTTCACGAATTTTATTTACAAAGTCATCGTTTTGCTTTGGTTAAGAAGTTTTTGTTGAATCTTTCTGCCCTATTATTATTATTATTATTATTATTATTATTATTATTAAGTCTGTGCAAATTTTCTTTTGATCATATCACTAATTATCTTTCCTTGTCTTTTTTTGAATTACAAGACATAGCAATTTTCTTTTTCCCATTTTCCATTTGTAAATAAATAACCTTCTTCTTCTTCTTCTTCTTCTTCTTCTTCTTCTTCTTCTTCTTCTTCTTCTTCTTCTTCTAATAATAATAATAATAATAATGCTATTCGGGACGGGGGCGATATACTCTCCACAACTTTCTCTCCTTTGTTTGCTACTTTATTGTCCCTCCCATTCCTGTTCTACTACCCATATCTCTTTATTCATATACCGTGTTCTTTAAGGACGTAGACAATCACGGACCTCCACATATCCCTATCCCTTCCCGCTCTTTTAACTTTTCCTCTTGGTATCTTACTCGAACCCTGCTCCACCATCCACTTGCTCAAGCCGATGCGTCGCGTTACACTCTCCTGTCTCTCTTTCTCTCAATCCGTCTGGTGAGTATTACATTCTCTAAGCCCACCTTCCTCATTATGTGTCCCGGAAACTTCAGCTGTCTCTTTCTGATCATCAGTAGAAGTTTCAATTTTTGTTTGCATCTTACATCTAACTGTCGTCAACCACATATTCGGTCCATGGTATCCTCAGCATCCTTCTGTAGAACCACGTTTCTATTGCTTCGAGTCTCCCCTTCATCTTTAAGGAGATTGTCCAGCATTCGCTGTCATAGAAGAGGACAGATACCAAAAAATTACTATCCCTGAATAGTTTGTTTAGTTTTTGAAATGCGTCCCTAGCAATACCAAGCGCCATACGTGAAACACGCTTGGTCGATCATGTCTCTTTCGAAACATAACTGACTGGACAGAAGATTATCCCGTAGTAGGTTGCTATTGCTTTCTGTGGTAGATTGGTTGCCTGCCAAGGCTAGAGAACCCAATCTGTCCTGCTATTTAACCCATAATTGGCGGGAAGAGACGGCTTAATAACTTTCCCAAGGGTATTTGTGCGTAAGTGAATGCAATGGATTCAACTGGAATTCGAACTTGGCTCCCCGATTTCTCGTTCTTAGCTGATATCCACTGCACCACAAGGCACATCCCCTCTGTCACAACAGTTCCCAAATACGTAAACTTCTGCACCTGCTTTGAGTATCCCCGACTTGCAGTTGGCATAATGGCCTTCTCCTTTTGCTGATCAGCCAGTTAAGTGCCATACGTGATACACGCTTTGGGTGATCATGTCTCTTTTGAGACATGACTGACTGGGCAGAAGATTATCCCGCAGTAGGTTGCCATTGCTCTCTGAGGTAGACTGGTTGCCAGCCAAGGCTATAGAACCCAATCTGTCCTGTTATATGACTTAGAGCTAGAGGGGGAAGAGATGTATTATAGTATTAAGTAGTAACTAGTGGGGGATCAGTTTATTACTTCATAACAATAGAAAGCCGATCCCCCACTTTATGCCCAGTAGAAGTTTTAATTATGTTTCCAGCTATTATATTCAGTCAGTCAGTTAAGTGCCATACGTGATACACGCATGGGCGATCATGTCTCTTTCGAGACATGACTGACTGGGCAGAAAATTATCCCGCAGTAGGTTGCCATTGCTTTCTGCGGAAGACTAATTGCCGACCAAGGCTATAGAACCCAATCTGTCCTGCTATTTAACCCATAACTGGAAGGAAGAGACGGATTAATACCTTTCCCAAGGGTATTTGTGCGTAAGTGAATCCAATGGATTCAACTGGAATTCGAACTCGGCTCTCCGGTTTCTCGTTTCGAGCCGATATTCACTGTACCACAACGCAAGAGGATTTATATTACATCGTTGTCCATCACTCTTTTCTTTGTTTCTATGTAAATTTTGTCTATTTTTTTAACAATTTGTTTCGTATTTTTTTGCTGGTGGGTTTATTTCACTCTTTCAATTCGCCTTCGAATTACTGTCACATGGAGAAGTATATATATATATATATATATTGAATTATTTATCTATTATTATTCAAATAATTTTTTAAAATTATTATTCGGATGGTATTTTACATGTACAAAATATGAGCAAATACACACTCACACAGGCACTCACACACATACACAGCGACACGCATAAGTATTGTGTTCGCCATTTTCCCTGATATTTGGTAAGTAATATCTCGTAAAGTTGTTTTAGTTGTACGTGGAAGGAAAATTAAAAACTTATGGTCGAATCCATTTGTTTTTATCAAAGTTCAAAATTACCCTTTGCAAAAGTATTGAATACATCAATTTCATATTTTGTTGCGTAGCCTCTGTTTTGTTTCCCTGCTTCCAGTCGCTTTCCACACTGATCCATCGTTACTTTACCCCATCCTTCTTTGCATAATTCCTCTAATTGCTTGATATTTTGTGGATTCCGCTTATGAACTTTAACTTTAAAAGTATTCCAGAAATTCTCAACTGGATTCAAGTCAGGAGACTGACTTGGCCAATCGAGAGTACTAATACCATTATTTTCAAACCATTCCTTTGTAAGTTTTGCGGTATGTTTGGGATCATTGTCCTGTTGAAGCACGAAATTCCGACCATGTCCTAAAGAAGTTGCAGATTTCTGAAGGTTCTTCTCTAGAATTTCTGTACATGCTACCATTCATTCTACCATCGATAACTTGTAACTCACCAGTGCCCTTGGATAAAAAGCATCCCCACATCATAATGGAACTACCCCCAAATTTAACTGTGAGGATGGAATTGTGCTTGTTGAAGGCGGTGCCATTTTTTCGCCAAACACTTGTCGCTGTGTTTCTTCCGAGTAGTTCAACTTTCGTTTCATCTGACTAGATTACCTGTTCCCATAACTGCATACCTTTCTTTTCATAAGTTTCGACAAACTTTAATCGGTCTTTGACATGTTTGGTTTTCAGTAAAGGCACTTTTCTTGGTGATCTTGAATGAAAGCTCAGCTAATGGTATCCTTACTTACATTAATTCCAACACCCTCAAGATCAGTTTAAATTTCAGAACGAGTAATGAAGGAGTTTTTGCACATTTCTGCTGATCCACCTTGAAGTCTTCTCATTTATTTTTCTCGCTCTTCCATTTCTTTGAAGGTTTACTGTACTGTCGCCATACTTCTTACACATTCTGATGATATTTCCTACTGTACTTAGTGCTAGATTCATGTCTTTGCTAATTTTTCGATAACCTTGTCCTCCTTTGTGATGTTCAATGATTCTATCTCGCATATTTCTGGAAAATTCTTTAGTTTTTGCCATTTTTAATTCTTGAATTGCAGAATGCACATGAAAGAGTCATATGATTAGTAGCACTATCTTGTACGCAATTGTGTGCTTCTCTGATTGGTCAGACATAACATTCCAATACGATTGAAAATTTGAATATTTAGTCTTATAAAATACAAAGTTTCATTTGGAAATTTGAAAAAAGTGTCATGTATTCAATACTTTTGCAGAGAGTAATTTTGAACTTTGATAAAAAAAATGAATTCAACCATGAGTTTTTAATTTTCCCTCCACATACAACTAAAACAACTTTACGAGATATTACTTATTATCAATACATTTAAAAATATTACCAGCAATATATTAAAAAAAACAATTATTTTAACAATTATATTTGACTCTCAACAAAAAGCCTCTTTAAAAATATGTCAATGATACTTGATCTACAAACTGATTTCGAACAAAGAATGCATATTATATTCATACGAATCTATCCTAAAAATCTTGTCGCCATTAAATAACCTGTTGAGATTGATATACCTTAAAACAAAATATACGAAACTAAACCTCTTAATTCTGCAGGGTGTTGGTAAAAATGACTTCATAGAGCTTCCTTTTCTTTTTAATAGCTTCGAATTACCGTGGCTTCTTCAGAAATATAATTGAATGTTTCCCTACTACCTCATCTATGGTTTTGAATCCAGTCTTTTTCTAGATTAGCCGCCACTTGGAGTTTGAGAATAATGCTATTCAACCCATAGATCGGAAAGAAGACATAAAGCCATACGTTTCGTAAGAGCATCAATGCAGAGGGAACACAACGGATTCGTTCGGAACTTGACCTTGCTAGCTGGTGACAATACCAAAACATCAGATAGTCTGTTCAAGTTTCGGGTTAACCCCATGATCTCTCTCACCTATCCTCATAAGCAGCAACTTTTACCACCTTACTTTTACAACTCATTCAACAAACAGCTTAAGTGGATCACTATCTCGGGTTGCTCTTGAACCTTTTTATAGCGTGAACATCAGTAAAAACATAAATTAAAAAATAAATATATATTAAAGAAAATTAAACATTTGTCTATATTTCTGAGATGAGGTAGTATTTACAGTATTTACATTTTTAGACTATTGTCCTCATCTTTGTTGCCATTTGTACGACTTTTCGGGAGTTGTACGCTTCGGCCTTCTTCAGGTGCTAGGATGTTCGAACCGAACCCTTTTAAAAAAAGGGTTACTGAACATTAGGTTTATAACTTCAGAAAATTCAGTTGTTGGATATAGACGTTGGTTCGTTCTTGCGACTTAACCCAAAGAGTTGTGAGTTCAATACCAGGCTACAGCAGTGGTGAACAAGTAACTTGCAGGGTTAGAGGGAGATAACTCATGAATTATAATCGTGGCTTTACGCAAGAAATGGAGTTCATATACCCCAGTGATTGTAATAAATGGTTCGGCTCCAATTTCCTAGCACCTAGGACAACAGTCGAAACGTCGTACAAATGGCAACAAAGATTAGCACAATTCTCCGAATAATGTAAATACCTAAAATTAAACATATCTGCAGTAATAAAAAAATGCTAAAATATCTGCCAAATTCTAGGCTTACATGGGATAAGTGACGCCATCACCGTTAACCCTCTAGGGCCATTCGTATCATATTTGATACAGTATTTCCCTATTAGGAAACATTTGGTATTTCCCTATAAGGAAACATTTGGTATTCATTGACTGAGCAGTCAGTACTGCTTTCATTTGAAATTTATAAAATATTTCTCTTAAAAAATTTTTCAGGAAAATATTTCTTTCAAGGCTTCTTTTCATACTGTATGAAATATGATACGAATGGCCCTAGAGGGTTAATAATATAATATGATTAAGGCTTCTACTTGTCATAAAGTGGGGGATCAGTTTTATATTGTTATGAAGTAATAAACAGATCCCCCACTAATATGATACGAATGGCCCTAGAGGGTTAATAATATAATATGATTAAGGCTTCTACTTGTCATAAAGTGGGGGATCAGTTCTATATTGTTATGAAGTAATAAACAGATCCCCCACTAATATGATACGAATGGCCCTAGAGGGTTAATAATATAATATGATTAAGGCTTCTACTTGTCATAAAGTGGGGGATCAGTTCTATATTGTTATGAAGTAATAAACAGATCCCCCACTAATATGATACGAATGGCCCTAGAGGGTTAATAATATAATATGATTAAGGCTTCTACTTGTCATAAAGTGGGGGATCAGTTCTATATTGTTATGAAGTAATGAACAGATCCCCCACTAATAATGATGTCCCTAGAGGGTTAATAATATAATATGATTAAGGCTTCTACTTGTCATAAAGTGGGGGATCAGTTCTATATTGTTATGAAGTAATAAACAGATCCCCCACTAATATGATACGAATGGCCCTAGAGGGTTAATAATATAATATGATTAAGGCTTCTACTTGTCATAAAGTGGGGGATCAGTTCTATATTGTTATGAAGTAATAAACAGATCCCCCACTAATATGATACGAATGGCCCTAGAGGGTTAATAATATAATATGATTAAGGCTTCTACTTGTCATAAAGTGGGGGATCAGTTCTATATTGTTATGAAGTAATAAACAGATCCCCCACTAATATGATACGAATGGCCCTAGAGGGTTAATAATATAATATGATTAAGGCTTCTACTTGTCATAAAGTGGGGGGTCAGTTCTATATTGTTATGAAGTAATAAACAGATCCCCCACTAATATGATACGAATGGCCCTAGAGGGTTAATAATATAATATGATTAAGGCTTCTACTTGTCATAAAGTGGGGGATCAGTTCTATATTGTTATGAAGTAATAAACAGATCCCCCACTAATATGATACGAATGGCCCTAGAGGGTTAATAATATAATATGATTAAGGCTTCTACTTGTCATAAAGTGGGGGATCAGTTCTATATTGTTATGAAGTAATAAACAGATCCCCCACTAATATGATACGAATGGCCCTAGAGGGTTAATAATATAATATGATTAAGGCTTCTACTTGTCATAAAGTGGGGGGTCAGTTCTATATTGTTATGAAGTAATAAACAGATCCCCCACTAATATGATACGAATGGCCCTAGAGGGTTAATAATATAATATGATTAAGGCTTCTACTTGTCATAAAGTGGGGGATCAGTTCTACATTGTTATGAAGTAATAAACAGATCCCCCCACTAATATGATACGAATGGCCCTAGAGGGTTAATCTGATGATGGCGGGCAAAGTAATGCAAGACAGAAAAAAACAAAAACAAAAAACAACAGAACGCTTAAGAATATAAGAAAGCTGCCAAATATAAAGTTTAGAGTTCGCGCCGAACATAAATGGGATATAAAAAAAACAAAAACAAAAAAAAATGGTAAGAAAATTATAGTATATAGAGATTCAAAAGCTAGGGTCGGCGAAAATACAGTGGAAGTTCCTGGGAATTGTTTTGACTTTCTTTTACTCTGTCGCCAGAGACAGTCATTAGATTTATGGTGTTAACATATTGAAAGAAGAAAAAAATAATACGCCCGTTGCTTTTGTCTGCACATTTTTGCTGTTTAGTAATCTCCGCCTCCATGATAACGTCGGGTGGCTGTGTCATTGTTATGGCAATAGCGGTCTATGAAAAGACCAAGTTCGTGAAAGACCAGAATACAAAAATAGTAACTGGAAAAGATTTTGACGACATGAATGAAGTTTTCTTAATCATTTCACCAAAAGGGAGGCGGGACCGCCACTAGTGTGCAGGGAGGGTTAGAGTGAGAGACTGGATACATGGGGTATAGATCGGGATACAAGAAAATAGAAGATGGCGACTGACGTTGCATTTAATATTTTGGAGATTGCAGCTCTGAGGAAAGCAGTGCAAACGGATGAGAGTTACAGAGGCGGGAAGTGCGAGAAAAGAAACTATTCGAGTAGCAGTGTCTGTTACATTTAAATATTTAAACGGTAAAAGGGTGGAACCAAGATGCTAATTAAGAAGCATAATTAAATTCATGTTGTTGGGGAGCCAGAAAAAATGATTGTCCAAGTAGTTGTTATAAAGATATTTGTAGAAGAGACCACGTCACGTCGGTGAGAAATTGACTGGAGTCGTGGTGCGTGGTCAAAGTCGTTACATTACAGATACTTCTTTGGATTTTGTCTAGAATCTTGAAATGTTGAGCAGGACAACCCGACCAGATATGGCAACAGTATTCGATGCACGGACAAATGGTAGATTTATAATTATGCAAGATGGATTATGAAGAGAAACTCGAAATGAATAGCAGAAGCACCAGACCAGATATGGCAACAGTATTCGATGCACGGACAAATGGTAGATTTATAAATATGCAAGCTGGATTATGAAGAGAACCTTGAGGTGAATTGCAGAAGCACCCGACCAGATATGGCAACAGTATTCGATGCACGGACAAATGGAAGATTTATAAATATGCAAGATGGATTATGAAGAGAACCTCGAGGTCAATAGTAGGAGCACCCGACCAGATATGGCAACAGTATTCAATGCACTGACGAATGGTAGATTTATAAATGTGCAAGATGGATTATGAAGAGAACATCAAGATAAATAGCAGGAGCCTCCGACCAGATATGACTACAGTATTCAATGCATGGACGAATGGTAGATTTATAGAAGTGCAAGATGGATTATGAAGAGAACCTTGAGATGAATAGCAGGAGCACCCGACCAGATATGGCTACAGTATTCAATGTACGAACGAATGGTTGATTTATAAATGTGCAAGATGAATTTTGATAAGAGAAATACTTTCTGCCCAACAAATTGACTCAACTTTCCTCGCAGTAGATGCAGCTACAGATTCGATGTTGTCGTTCCACTTGTGGACGGTTTAGAGATTAAGTGTGATGCTCTTCAGGATAATTGCGTCATCCATTCTGATTGCATTAAGGAAAGTTTTTCTATGGTGGTTAAGCCTCAGGTGCTATGGTTAAACTCTAACCCTCATCTGTAAGAAGAATACTTGCAACTGATCTCCATTAAATAACTTTTGAATCTGGAAAGCTGATAAGCATTATATATGTTATGTGTTATTATTACGTAATATACAGTGTCTCATTATTCCGGACATTAGATGCAGCTATAGATGAGATGTGTTTGTTCCACTTCAGGCTTGTTGAAAATGTGAACCCAAAGAGTGGGGGCGTGTTGCTCTCTAGCAGACTTGTATTAGCCATGCTGATAGCTGGCAGAAATGTTTCTCTATGGTGGTTAAAGCAAAGCAGTTTTGTTTTGAAGACATTCAAATTTACAAGCCATTTCTTGCCCCAGTTAACTACCGATTGGAGGTCCTTTTTAAGATCAACAGCCAAGTTTTCGCAATTCCCACCTGTAGAATTTCCTTCCATATACTTGCTTCCCCGACAGCTACAGTCTCCATGAATTTAAGTGTAAGGTCAATAGACACCTCTTATGACACTAACTCGCATCCATTCTCTCAAACACTCTTCCCATCTACCCAACCCCCATCCTCGGTATCCTCGTACGTCTATCCTTGGAGGATTTTTTTAATCGTTTCACCCCAAGTAAAACGCTAAAGCCACTGATGTGCAGGGGGCTACATAAGAAAAAAGATTAAATAGGAGGAGAGTAAAGAGGAAATGAGAACCAGTTACAGGGGGTGTCAGAGAAGGGAGATAGAGAAGGATAGGAATACAGGTGTGATGACAATTGCAAAGGTAGAGAGAAAGGAAAAGATATACAGGGTGATGTAGAATGAACTAGAGTCATATGGTCAAGAGATGATTATTGACATTGCATTTAAATTCCTGGAGGTTGTAGCCGTCAAGAAAGCAAGAATATGGAAGAGAGTTCCACAGGCGGGAAGTGCGAGAAAAGAAGCTGGTGGAGTAGAATTGTCGTCTGCATTTGGTTGATCTAACTGTGAACGGGTGGGACCCAGATACCAGAATTTTTTTTTTTTTTTTTATAAGCATTTCACCCCGAGCAAGGCATGTCACTGCCACTACTGCGCAGGGGGCTACGTAGAGTGGAGAAAGGATTATTAAATATAGGAAATGTCAGAGGGTGGGTGATAGGCGGGTAAGGATACCGAGAATGAGGGTTGGGTAGATGAGAGTGTTCTGAGAATAATTGGGAGTTAGTGTGATAGGAGGTGTCTATTGACCCTACATTTAAACACCTGGAGATTGTAACTGTCGGGAAAGCAGACTTGTGGAAGGGAGTTCCACAGGCGGGAAGCGCGAGAAAAGAAGCTGTTGGAGTAGAATTTACGGTTACATCTTATTTGTTTAACTGTAAAAGGGTGGGACCTAGTTGCTAATCTAATATCTCGTGTAAATTCCTGCTTAGGCGGCACCAGTGATCTAAGCTCATCGGAGCAGAAGCCATGAAAGTACTTGTAGAAGAGGCACAGGGAAGCCACATCACACCGGTGAGAGAGCGACTGCAGCCGGTCTGCCAAGTCAGTATCAACCACGTTACAGATCCTCCTTTGTATTTTGTCAAGAATCCCAAGGAGAGCAGCAGGGGCACCCGACCAGATATGGCAGCAATATTCAATACACGGGCGGATGGTAGATTTGTATATGTGTAGAATAGATTCAGGTGGGAAAAATTTCCGGGCCCTGCATAGGGAGCCGACTTTCATAGCAGCAGATTTGGCAATGGATTCAATATAGTCATTCCATTTGAGGTCCGCCGAGAGTGTAAGGCCAAGGAGGCGTAGTATTTTACTCTCTGGGAGGCTAGCCTGTCCCATGCTAATGGGAGGTAGATGCGATTGTCTATGGTGGTTAGTTGATAACAGCTTTGTTTTAGAGGCATTGGAATTTACCAACCATTTCCTACCCCAGGTCACTACGGATTGGAGGTCCCTTTCAAGTACGGCAGCGAGGTTCACTTTGTCGTCCAGACCTGGTTTCTGATCGATGCGAGAGTAGATTGTTGTGTCGTCGGCATATATGCCAACTTGGGATCTAATGGTGTCGGGGAGATCATTAATGTACATCAGAAAGAGCGTGGGACCTAGGATGAAACCTTGAGGGACGCCCGCGTTCGTATGGTAATTTTGGGATGCCCATTTAATACCACCTTCAATGTGCGGTTAGAGAGGAAAGACTGGATGAGGTCAAACAGATGTCCAGTTATCCCATAGCTCCGCAGTTTGCACAAGAGGCCAGCATGCCAGACCCTGTCGAATGCTTTGGAGATATCCAAGGCAACGGTTCGGGCTTCACCATTCTTGTCGAGTGCCTGGTATATGTACTCGGTAATGGTCGTTAGCATATCAGCAGTAGACCTGGTGAAGCGAAACCCGTACTGTTTGTCAGAGAGAAGCTCGTTGGCCATAAGATGCTGAATCACCTCGGCGTTGATAATGGCTTCTAAAACTTTGCCAAAGATTGGAAGGAGACTAATAGGACGGTAATTGGCGGGGTCTGAGGGTTCGCCAGAATTCTTAAATATAGGAACTACGCAGGAGGACTTCCAACAGGCAGGAAAGCAGGAAGCAGATAGGCAGAGGTTATAGAGTTTAGAGAGGACAGAGGAGAGTTCTGGGGCACATTTCTTCAGTACTATGACTGGGATTCCGTCACCGCCGCTCGCTTTGTGTGGGTCAAGTTGTGCAATTATCTTGGCGACCAGCGAGGGTGTAATGTGGACGTTATTTAGTTGAGCCTTAGTTCTGGGTGGGAAGTCTGGTGTAGGTATTCCTAACGAGTCCAGTGTCGAATTGGTTGAGAATCTACGGGCAAAGCATTCAGCCTTGTCGGCTGGGGAGGTGAGAACTTCAAATTCATTGATTAGTGGGGGTATTGAAGTCTTGTTCCTGCTGAGCACGCTTTTGCAGAGACGCCAGTAATCTTTGGAGCCAAACTTAGAGGATGCTATGCGTTGCCTAATTCTGGTAGCAAACGTCCTCTTGGCTTCGTTCAGTACTTTTTTACACTTGTTCCGTGCTGAGGTGAAAAGGCGCCTGTTTTGGTTCGACGAGCAGCTTCGATAGAGCCGGAAGAAATGGTTCCGGTGGGCAATGGCGGCCGAGCAAGCGGGTGAGAACCAGGGGGACGAATTTGGTTTTAGTTGGAATTTCCTAGCCGGTATAAAAGCATCGATGCCAGCCTTAACCCAAGAGGAGACTTCGCACTAGTAAACTCATGTGGCAGGGGCACCAGTGACTTAAGTTCGTCTGAGCAGAAGCCATGAAAATATTTACTGAGACAGGAGTAAATGGTAGTGTCATCTGCATAGATGCCTACTTGGGAACTGACGACATCAGGAAGATCCTTGATGAAGATCAGAAACAGCCCAGGATAGAGTATTGAGAGTAAACCTGCATTTGTGTAAGTCAGGCTTACCCTTTCAAAAGAACATTAATTTCACGATTTGATAAAAAAGATTAGATTAAATCAAACAATCGTCCAGAAATTATGTAGGCCTAGAACTGGAGTAAAAAGCCAGTATGTTAAACATTGTCAAACGCTTTTGAGATATCTCGGGCAACAGATGGAACTTCATCGTTATTATCAAGTATATATATTCAAGGATGGCCGTTAGCTCATTAGTAGTACACCTGGCGATACGGAAGCTATATTGTTTGTCAGAGCGCAGGTCAAGAGAGGTGAGATTCTTAACTACTTCAACATTGATTAAAGCCTCTAATACTTTGCCGAACAGCAGTAAGAGGCTAATAGGGCGATAGTTTGGGGAGTTCAAGGGTTTACTGGAGTTCTTGAAAATCTTAAAAGAAAAAAATTATATTTAATATTTTTTGATATTTTCAAAATCGGGTATGATATGCGCATGGTTAGTAGTAGTGTAACTTTAATTGATGGTTAGTTTTCCAGGGTTAAAGGAGAGTATATTTGTTTTGAAGCCATTAAAATTTACGAGCTATTTCCTATCCACCCCCGCCTCTCCGTCAATCACTGATTGTAGGGCCTTTTCAAGAGTAGCAACCAATTTTACTTCGTCAGCGTTGGCAGATTTACTATTGAGACGGGAGTAAATGGTGGTGTTTTCTGCATAGATGCCTACTTGAAAAATGATTAAATCAGGAAGATCCTTGATGAAGGTCAGAAACGGCGTAGGACCTTTCGATAGAGTCTTGATGGACGCCTGAGTTTGTGAAAGGATCTGGAAACATTTTTTTTAAATCATTTCACCCCAAGCAAGGCATTCCACTGCCACTATTGCGCTTGGGGCTACATAGGGGGAGGTAAATAGGAAGAGTGGTTAGATATAGGAAATGTCAGAAAGGTGGGTGATAGATAGTTGGGTGGGTGGGAAGAGTGTTTGAAAGAATGGAAGTTAGTGTGTTTGAAAGAATGGAAGTTAGTTTGCTAGGAGGTGTCTATTGACCTTACATTTAAACTCCTGGAGATTGTAGCCGTCGGGGAAGCAGTCATGTGGAAGAGAATTCCACAGTCGGGAAGTGCGAGAAAAGAAACTGTTGGAGTAGAGGTTGCGGTTGCATTTTATCGGTTTCACTGTAAAAGGGTGGGATCTAGTTGCTAATCTAGTATCTCGCGCAAATTGGAATCTAGGAGGCACCGGTGATCTAAGTTCGTCGGAGCAGAAGCTGTGAAAGTATTTATAGAAGAGACACAGGGAAGCCACGTCACGCCGGTGAGAGTGAGACTGCAGGCGCTCTGTTAAGTCGGTATCGACCACATTATAGACCCTCTGCTGTACCTTGTCTAGAAGCCCAAGGAGAATAGCAGGGGCACCCGACCAGATATAGCAACAGTATTCAATGCATGGGCGGATGGTAGATTCATAAATGTGCAGGATAGATTCAGACAGAAAAAAACCTCCGGGCCCTGCACAGAGAACCGACTTTCATAGCAGCGGATTTAGCAATGGATTCGATATAGTCATTCCACTTGAGGTCCGCTGAGAGTGTGAGACCAAGGAGGCGTAGTGTTTTACTCTTTGGGAGGCAAGCCTAGTCCATGCTAATAGGAGGTAGGTGCGATTGTCTATGATGATTAATTGATAGTAGCTTCGTTTTAGAAGCATTAAAATTTACGAGCCATTTCTGACCCCAGTCCACTTATGTCCATAGAAAACGACCTTCATTTCACGATTGAATTTAATCAAACAATTGTCCAGAAATAGGATAACCCTATAGCTTGCGCAGAAGGTCAGCATACCAAACGGTTTCGAGATAACTAGAGCTACAGCATGAGCTTCGCCATTATATTCAAAAGCCTGGTGTACATATTCAGTGATGACCATTAACACATCAGCGGAAGCTGAAGACATATTGTTTGTCAGAGAGTAGGTCGTGAGAGGTGAGATGTTTAACTACTTCAGCATTGATTAAAATCTCTAATCAGTCAGTTAAGTGCCATACGTGATACACACTTGGGCGATCTTGTCTCGCAAGAGATATGACTGACTGGACAGAAGATTATCCCACAGTAGGTTGCCATTGCTTTCTGCGGTAGACTGGTTGCCGACCAGGGCTATAGAAACCAACCTGCCCTGTTATTTAACCCAAAACTGGAAGGAAGTGACGGATTAATACCTTTCCCAAGGGTATTTGCGCGTCAGTGAATCCAAAGAATACTTTGCCGAAAAGATGGTAATAAGGTGATAATTAGAAGAGCAATTAGTTGTTAAATTGTGTTTTGAATTTGAGTTCGAATTTTGCTTAACGGCATATCAACCTCTGTGGGTTATTTAATGCCAGAAAGGGTGGGGTTTTAAGGGATTTTTATTTTATAATGTTCGATTATAGTGGAAAGGTTGATTTAGTCAGTTTTTAATGAAAATTTTGTTGTTTTTATTCTTTTTTATTTTAGAAAACTGAAAATGTCTTCTAATTTCGTATTCCAAAATGTTTTGTTGAGAATATTTTTCCTTCAAAAATGTATTATTGGTAATATTGTTCTTTCAAAAATGTATATATTTCTATAAAAGTCTATTTTTATACTTTCATAGTGTTTTGACCCCACTTTGGGGGGTTAACTATTTGCTCATAGCTGGGACCCTAACAGGTGCTACCACTCCGGTTTAGGGTGGATCTGAGAACAACAGCAATTAAGAGGTGGTTCCTCACAAGCTCACAATCAGAGACCTTGCTGCCGGATGCAGTTTACCGTCATACCCAGGACCATGTCAAATTGTGAGAGGATTCCCCAAAGTTCTTGAAAACAGGAACTACTGATGAGACTTTTAAGAAAATGGAAAGCGGGAAGCAGAGAGGCAATCAATGTCGAGTTTTGTGAGTCAGCTCAGAGGCACATTTCTTTATGATGACGACTGTGTTTCCATCACCTCCACTTCACTTATGGGAGCCTCATTTAGAAATTATATCCGTGACCAGGGACGGGGATATGCATATATCACTTAGTTGAGTCTGAGTTCTAGGTAAGAAATCGGGTGTTGGTTGTTGGTAAAATTCCCCATAATTTATGGATAAAATGCAGGAATCAGCTTATGTATTGATCATAATAGAGAATCAATCTCCTGAATGTATATTATATAGTAACAACAGTCCATAATGGTCATAAAGTCAGGGATCACTTTATGTATTGATTATGATAGAGAATCAATCTCCCGAATGTATATTATATAGCAACAACAGTCCATGATGGTCACAAAGTCAGGGATTGAAGGTAATGTTGACATAGTATATAGAGTATCCTCTTGGCATCTGTTGACCATGTCCGTCATAGTATATGGATATAGAGTATCCTCACCGCATTTAATCTGTTCAATGAAACAACGTCAAAGACCATCACTCTCGAATCAGACACTCTCCAGAATCGTATTTGAACTCCAATACTCGGATAAACACGGCCGTCTTTTATACACGTCGCATTGAATATTTTGAGCTTCCTGATTGGTTAAGCCTTTTATTGGTGAACTATAAAATGGGTTTGTTCATGGGGTTCTGTCAAGTATAAAATGGACGCAAAAAGTCCAACAAGGGTACTGTAGATGAGTTAAATGTGGAGTTGGAAAAGAATTTGCAACCAAAGCATTCAACCTTGTCTGCTATAAATGTGAGAACTTCGAATTGATTGAATAGAGTAGGGATTAGGGGTTCACTGTTGTTCAGCAGTCTTCCAGAGTCACCGGTAATCTATCGAATCGAACTTGCAAGATACTATCGTGAATTTCAATGCTTCCAAAACGAACCATCACAGATAATCGCTCCTACCTCCCCCATTATCATGGATCAGGCTAGCCTCCCTGAAAGCAAAACACTGCGCCTCCTTCGGCATAACTCTCACAACAGACCTCAAGTGGAATGATTATATAGAATCCATAGCTAAATCCACTGCTAAGAAAGTCGGTTCTCTGTGTAGGGCCAGGAAGTTTTTTCCCGTCTGAAACCATCAGGCACATATACAAATCTACCATCCGCCCGTGCAAGGAATGCTGCTGCCATATCTGGTCTGGTGCTCCTGCTATCCACCTAGGTGTCCTTGACAAAATCCAGCGGAGAATCTATAATGTCATCGATCTCGATTTGGCAGCTCGGATACAGTCGCTTTCTCACCGACACAATCTGGCTTCTCTGTGTCTTTTCTACGAATACTTTCACGGCTTCTGCTCCGATGAACTTAGCTCTCTGGTCCGCATTATATATAAATTTACTCGAGCTACAAGATTAGCAAGTAGGTCCCACTCTTTTACTGTGAAACCAATAAATTGTAAACGCAAATTCTACTCCAACAGCTTCTTTTCTCGCATTTCCCGCCTGTGGAATTCCTTTCCGTTTATTTACTTTCCCAACAGCTACAATCTCCAAGAATTTAAATGTAAAGAGATCTATCTCACTAACTTGCTTCCTCTCTCTCTCATGCTCCTTTCTCCGTCCATTCCACTCTCATCAGTATTCTCATCCTTCTCTTACTCACTTCCTGACAGCCCCTATAACCTGCCACTCTTTCTCATAAGTTTCCTCCTATGTCACCCCCTTCAAAATAGTGGCAGTAAAATGTCTTGCTTGATGCGATATGATAAAAAATACTATGCATTATTTCATTCTATCATCATACAATAATTCTGCATCATTTACGACACGCTTGGATTTATGACGAGCAGAGACAAATAAACACCTACAGGAATCAAATGCGTCACTCCAGTAGAGCGGGAAGAAGCGATTCTTATGGACAATAGCAGCCGAGCGGGCGAGATGCATGGGTATGAACGACGTATAAATCGGAATTTGCTTACTAGAATGAAAGTATCGATACCAGCTTACGCTCAGCAGGAGGCCTCAGAGAGGCTTCTCTTGAACAGTGAAATTAAAACTAAGGTGATATTTTTTTAAAATATGATTAGGTTTCCTGTTCATATTAAAGTCTTCTAATTCTCTTAAATTCCCAGTAGGTCAACTGCGTCTTGGTGACATTATTTCCTTGCTAAAGGTGGACTGAATTTTTAAAGTATGATTACACTAATGTTATGTACATTACGAAAGAAAATCCGAAACGAGTCCAAATCTGCACAGTGACAACTGAAAGATATTCTGTCAATAGGCGAATGTGGTCAATACCGACTTGGCAGTCAGGCTGCAGTCACTCTCTCACCGGCGTGATGTGGCTTCCCTGTGCTTCTTCTATAAATACTTTTACGGTTTCTGCTCCGATGAACTTAGATCACTGGTGCCCCTAGGTATGAATTTGCACAAGATACTAGATTAGCAACTAGGTCACACAAGATATACGGGGTGATGTAGAAAGAACTCGAGTCAAGTGGATAAAAGATGGGTATTGACATGGCATTTAAATTCCTGGAGGTTGTAGCCGCGAGAAAAGCAAGTATATGGAAGGGAGTTCCACAGGCGGGAAGTGCAAGAAAAGAAGCTGATGGAGTAGAATTGTCGGCTGCATTTGGTTAATCTATCTGTGAATGGGTGGGACCCAGTTGCCAGTCTGATTGCACTAGTAAACTCATGTGGCAGGGTCACCAGTGACTTAAGTTCGTCGGAGCAGAAGCCATGAAAATATTTGTAGAAGAGACAGAGGGAAGAAACATCCAGCCGGTGATAAAGTGGCTGGAGTCGAGCCGTCATCACATTACAGATTTTTCTTTGGAGCCTGTCGAGAACACTGAGACGAATAGCGGGATCAATCATATAATAAACAAATTAACTCGAAAGATTATAAAAATATCTTTGACGGGGTAGGAAGGGGAATACATTGGAAATTGTGCAAACAATGAATTTTTGATTTTTCTGTGTGCCGTATCATTTCAGGATCTGTGCAATAATGGCTCTCAACAACTTCTAATAATTTATAGCTCTTTGTCTATTTACTCTATCTCATAGTCGGTATTTACATTTTTCGAAATGTTGGTCTCATATGTATTTGCTATATTAACGAGGTTTCGGCCGTTGTACGCTCCGACCGTCGTCAGGTGATAAACATTTGAATTTTAATTAGCTCTTTATTTATGTTTTAGCCGACGGGGGTTAAATACTACATGTAATACCCTTTTTTTTCATATCTCAGTTTCAATTAATTCCATTTAGTAATTCAAATCTTTAAATAATATTTGTTCCCTCTGCTGTGGCCAGGCATTGAACTCACAACTATTTGGGTCAAGTCACTTTTTACCTAACTTCAACCAACGATTTTATCCACTGTGTCCTAGTCACTATTTTACCATCCATTGACACAGGCTCGTTCGTTTCTTATTCAGGGATTCAGAAATTTCCACATTTGTGTTGATTTTCATTAGAACTTGTTCGATCCTTACATACTCATCTATTAAGCACTGGACTCTAGCTCTCTCCCTTCCCTTTCTCTCCACCTATTGAATATTGCTGCCATATCTGGTCGGGTGCCCCTGCTGCTCTCCTTGGGCTTCTTGACAAAATACAAAGGAGGATCTGTAGCGTGGTTGATACTGACTTGGCAGACCGGCTGCAACCACTCTTTCACCAGGGTGATGTGGCTTCCCTGTGCCTCATCTACAAGTACTTTCATGGCTTCTGCTCCGATGAACTCAGAGCACTGGTGCCACCTAAGCACGAATTTACACGAGATACTAGATTAGCAACTAGGTCCCACCCTTTTACAGTTAAACAGATAAGATGTAACTGTAAATTCTACTCCAACAGCTTCTTTACTCGCGCTTCCCGCCTGTGGAACTCCCTTCCACAAGTCTGCTTTCCCGACAGCTACAATCTCCAGGTGTTTAAATGTAGGGTCAATAGACACCTCCTATCACACTAACTTCCAATTATTCTCCCAACACTCTCATCTACCCAACCCTCATTCTCGGTATCCTTACCCGCCTATCACCCACCCTCTGACATTTCCTATATTTAACCATTCTCGGTATCCCTACCCGCCTATCACCCACCCTCTGACATTTCCTATATTTAATCATCCTTTCTCCACTCTATGTAGCCCCCTGCGCAGTAGTGGCAGTGACATGCCTTGCTCGGGGTGAAACGCTTATAAAAAAAATGTATCTGTCATCGCACCTGCATTCTCAGCTTTCTATTGCTTCTTTCTAACTAGTTTGTACTCCTCACTCTTTTCTAATTATATGTTTTGCCTCAAATGCAGGGTACCCGCACTTGCAAGCACTTCCAGTGGGCCACCCTAGGCAACAACAGTCATAAAACATAATGACCGATGAAACAAAAGAAAATAAACAAATTTAAATATGAGTAGACAGGTTCGCTAATTGTCCGATTCACACTTCTTTGGAAGGGAGTGTAAGTTGTTTCTTTGGCTCATGATTTGAGTTTCCGGTTCCTTCAACTCTATACTTCCGATGAATTCACCTAAAGTCTGAAACTTTATTTACTATTTATTTTTATTTTTTTAGGAGTAGATAGGTTGGATTATCGTCCGATTCAAACATCACCCGGCCTTAAGGTGAACTGATCTTTTTCAAAAGTATGATTAGGTTTCCAGTTTATTCTAAAGTCTCTTTAATTCCCAGTAGGTTATAGTGAGTTATCCGTTATAGTGAAGTGTATGTTTTGAAAAAGATTAGTTTGATTTGACCTTGTTAGTAGATAGCCCACTATAAGAGGGGTACAAAACAAGAAAATCAAATTGTATATAGACACAACATTTTATATATATATATATATATATATATATATATATATATATCAATTAAGGTTTTTTTTATAAATAAAAGTGTTGTCTTTTGGTTGGTACAAAGGTCCTTAAAAATGTTCATAGTAGTAATTGCCGAAAAGAGTTTGTTCGTATGTATGTGTGAGCGTTTGTTTGTTAGGAGTGTCTTTGAAGTCTCCGCTCAGTCTTTTGGGTACCGGTCAGTTATTAAGTTGATTGGTGAACAGTGAAGAAGAAGATGAGAGAGAAAAGAGAGCCAACTATAATACGATCGCTTGACGTTTGTCAAGGGACGTGTTAATTATGCTCGTATTTTCTCTACTGTCAATTGCTTTCTTGTGTCGTCCTTTGATTTCGTTTTCGGGGTTCCGAACAAGTCATTTGGGAATTCACACCCGGATTTAATTTTGGGCTTCCCATTGGGCGATAAACAATATTCACATCGGCTCGTGAAAAGGGCCCGTAAAAGGAATTTGATATTTATTCATTTATTTTTGTAATTAAAGATTATTTGAATTTTTTAAAATGTTTTTTAGATGTTTCCTAGTTTGTTATTTGTCGAAAATCATTAGGTATAATATGTAGTACTGCACTCCATTCCGATTTTGAAGGGGAAATTATTCCAGTTTTCTGAAGTTTACGGAATTCCTCTATCGCTATTTTGTATTTTTGTGGTGATAACTGTCTATTTTTTGAGAAGGAAGGAGGATTACTATTTGTCGAAAAATATTTCAAATCGAGGCGTGAAAATGAGTTTTGTGTGCGAAGTTTCTACATTCCAGAAAATTCGATTTTATTATCTTTTTCCTCCATTTCTTTTTAGCAAAATCAATGAATCAGATTTGAATGTTGACTAACTTGAGATGAACTGATTTTCTTAAAGTATGATTAGGTTTCTTGTTCATTCTAAAGTCTTTGAATTCTCTTAAATTCCCAGTAGGCCAATTGCGTCTTGGTGACATTATTTCCTTGCTAAAGGTGGACTGAATTTTTAAAGGATGATTATACTAATGTTATGTACATAAAGTTGAATGTCTTAGACATTGAAAATATAAACGTCGCTTCAGGTCAAAGCAACCAAATCTGTTCCTCGAAAAACATTTAAGGTGTTGAATGCCATTTCCACAGAAAACGTCAGATGAAAAACTTGTCAGTCAGTTAAGTGCCATACGTGATACACGCTTTGGGTGATCATGTCTCGAAAGAGACATGACTGACTGGGCACAAGATTATCCCGCAGTAGGTTGCCATTGCTTTCTGTGGTAGACTCGTAACCAGCCAAGGCTATAGAACCCAATCTGCCCTGTTATTTAACCCATAACTGGAGAGAAGAGACGGATTAATACCTTTCCGAAGGGTATTTGTGCGTAAGTGAATGCAAGGAATTCAACTGGAATTCGAACTCGGCACCCCCGATTTGTCGTTCTGAGTCGATATCCGCTGCACCACAACACACATAGATCTCTTGGAACGAGAGTTAAGCAAATGATATTTTGAGAATCGGAAATCTGAGAAAAAAAAATGCAAATTAATCAACAGTATTCTTAAGATCGGCAATAATATTGAAGAGATTGTTGTAGTTTTGGGTTGGCTTGCTGCCACTTGCTCTCCTAATTGCAGGAAAACTCAGTGACAGCAATAGATTTCGACATTTTTTTAAAAAATGGGCACTTGATCCATATTTAACATTTCAGATCACCATTTCTCATTAATGGCCGAATATTTTTTCTACGTGTGTCAGCATTTTCATGCGTATCTTTCCCTTTTTATATTTACACAGACATCGACGAACGACGAATTTTATAGTGCAGTCGGTAATTTATGCTGGCAAAATATGTGTCATTATAGAAATATCAATATTCATAGCGCCAGCGTTAAGGTCGAACATCGTCTTCCTGTTTGCATTTGACATGCGCACATCTACAATACAAACACACTGGAAAAAGAAATTATCAAAATGAAAGGTGAAATAATTGCTGACATTCCATTTACTGCCGAAGTTCTTTTGTTTTGAAATATTGGTCGACTCCAAAAACAATCAGAATGGACGAAATACTATAATTAATTACAGAATGACGTCTTTTCCAATGTTTGTCTTCTATTGAAGCGAGGTAGGATGGAGGGTTTTAGATTAAATCAAGTTGTTATTCGATAAAGGAATGAACAGTTCTTTGTTTGTTTTTTGATCAGCTATGTAATAAAAGCTTCTGCATTTTAGCAATAGAGTTGCACATTTTTTCAATTTGACTCATTAAAAATTTTATATATATTTTAAGAATATTCAGTTCTTCAAAATTTATATTATTTTTCTACAACCAGTTTAATCACTTTACAATTACATATGACTCTTCATAAGTAATTGTAAAATGATTAAACACATGTGTGCATTACTGAAGAACCATTTTTTTTATAATAATATCGCCCCAAGCAAGGTATTTTACTGCCACTGTTTTGCAGGGGGTTACATAGGAGGAAAGTTATGAGAAAGGGTGACAGATTATAGGGGGTGTCAGGAAGTGTGTAAAAGAAGGATGACTGTGGTCGTAATGTGAGGGATCAGTTTATATATAGTTGTAATGTAGAATTGATCCCCCACTATATCCACATTATAATAGTACAGAAACATATTTTATAATAATATCGCCCCAAGCAAGGTATTTTATTGCCACTGTTTTGCAGGGGGTTACATAGGAGGAAAGTTATGAGAAAGAGTGACAGGTTAAAGGGGCGATCAGGAAGTGGGTAAGAGATGGATGAGAATACTGATGAGAGTGGAGTGGACAGAGAATGGAGCATGAGGAAGAGGATGCAGATTAGTGGGATAGGAGATGACTATTGGCTTTACATATAAATTCTTGGAGATTGTAGCTGTCGGGAAAGCAAGTAAATGGACGAGAATTCCACAGGCGGGAAGTGCAAGAAAAGAAGCTGCTGGAGTAGAATTTGCGTTTACATTTTATTGGTTTCACAGTAAAAGGGTTGGACCTAGTTGCTAATAGCGCATACATAGGTTTAGTTGCATGTATGATTATTTAATGTATTTTCTGTCTGTCTGTGTGCCTTTCTTTCTCTCTCTCTCTCTCTCTCTCTCTCTCTCTATCTATCTATCTATCTATCTATCTTCATTATTCGGACTGTTGTTTTCATCTCTATTGTCATGTTTTCGACATTTCGGCCGCTTTGTGCTCCGGCCTTCTTCAGGTGCCAGGAGTTTTGAACCGAACCGTTAATTTCGATCACTGGGGCATATAATTCTCATTCCATGTGCAATGCCACTTCCGGATCCCATGTGGTTTTTTTCCACCTTTATCTCAAGGAAACATGGCTCAGTGGTTATAGGCATCGGTTAGTTTCAGTGATTTAACCCCAAAGGTTGTGAGTTCAATACTTGGCTACATCATTCGTGAACAAATAACTTAGAGACTTGATAAAAATATGAATGTAAGCCTCATCTCAGAATAATAGATAAATAATCTATCTATCTATCTATCTATCTATCTATCTATCTATCTATCTATCTATCTATATAACACGCTAAAATCTACCTTCCTTCACCGACCGCCTATTTCTCAGAGGTAGAATCACCGACTGATGTCAATTCGATCGGGTTTCAATCCTGGCTTGAAGCAATCGGACGTCTAATCGTACTGATGAGCTGTGATACAGTGAAACAGAACTGTCTATGCATGACTTATTACGCTCTCGCTCGCCGATTGAGCACTATAGAGAAATGGTAGATTAAAAAAACAGTAGCTATTCACATATTTACCCATCGTTCATTCAGTAATTAGTTTGAACATAGTCGGCTAGTGGTTTGTGTTTACATCGTGTATATAACACGCTTAAGTCCGCCTTTCACCACAGAGCGTCTATAGCTCAAACATAGAATCGCTGACTGATGTCAATTTGGTCTGGTTTCAATCCTGGCTAGAAGCTATCGTATGTTTAATCGTACTGATGATCTGTGATATAGTGAAACAGGACTGCCTGCGGATGACTATATATATATATATATATATATATATATATATATATATATATATATATAGATAGATAGATAGATAGATATTGTGTGTATTTAGGTAGCATTTTTTCATTAATGCAAGTTTTGTTTATTTATTTTATGCAATTTTTTTTTCATATTCTCTGATAAGCTTAATAGCATTATCATTAAATGAAGAAAGAAAGTTATAATATTGATACATAATTTTTTAATAATGCAATCTAAAATTTCAGCTTACATAACCTATTTTCAAATATGTCAAATTTCATTATATATTATAACAATTCCCGGACAAACGATAATGATAAACTCCTCAAATATCTTTAAATGCCTATAATTAATAACAGAAGCCATTGGTTTATTCCAGTGGCTTCCCATAGTTAATATTACTTGTTTTCACTCTCGCTTGTTCATGTGTGGCGTCATGCAACATTCACTCGCAGCGTCTTATATGCACGAGTTTGTTGTTGCTTGGAAATCTTCCATGAAAACAAAAACAGTTTGTTATTATCGTTTGTCCGTGTTTATAATATAATAGGATCGATATTCAGAATGAATGCTGCTTTTTTAGCGTGTTTTATATATTTGAGATTAAGAGAATTGCTGGAAGGAGACCTTAAAATATAATTGTTTTGTGATCATGGATATAAATATTCTTAAGCATCAGCCTTAAACGCAAGAATGGTAAAAGGCTGCTGAATTGTGAGATTGATACAAAAATTCACTGCAATACAAAATTAAAAGTCTGTTTGAAATATTTATTTATAAAGTGGATGGGTCAGTTTTTTTAAAGAACAATATGAAAAAAACTGATTCCTTTTTTTTCTTATATAGATAAACCCCAAACTAATCGCTTCTCAACTTATTTGTCATTTAGTTAGAATTAACCTAAAAAAAAATAAAATAAAATAAAACAATCAGAGAAATAAAAATAACACATCTGTTACCTCGGTACAGACCAATGGCATAGCTAGGGCGTGAGCTCCCCAGTGCAGACCTTGGGCTCGCCACTATTAAAACACAAAAAAATACATTTATGAAAAATGGAAAAGGTTTTCCAACTGTGCGTAGTGTCCCGACAAGAAAACAATTTTATTTCAATCCCGCCTATACAACAGACCCAAAGGTGCTTCCCCTATAAACGTGTCGCCAGGGGCTCCTCCCCACGTCTCCTGTAGAACGCTGTTGGTATAGACACTGAATGTTATCAATAACAAATTAAGGAGACTAAAGTATTTTTCATTGCATTATCGAGGGATTAATTTCTTACTCCGTAAAGAATGGTACAAATGAAGTTTCCCGTGGAACGGCGATTGGAATTGATAATTAAGAAGAGGATTTGCTCATGGTTCTCACGCTGAAGAAAATTCAAAGTAATTCGTTTCTGATGCTGAAATTGAAATATTGACCATATCCATCATAGTTTATGAATATAGAATACAGCGCATTGGAAGCATGTTGGGCCCATAACCTTTGTTGACCGTGTTCACCATAGTTTATGAATATAGAATACAGCGCAGTACGTAATCTGTTCAATGAAACAACGTCAAAGATTAACACTCACGAGTCAGACACTCTACCGAATCGGACTATATCGCCAATACTCGGGAAAATATGGTCGCCTTTTTTACACGTCACATTGAATATTTTGAGCCTTCTGATTGATTAACCGTTCTATTGGTGAACTATAAAACGGGTCAGCTCATGGTTGGATCACTTGTATACAATGTTACCCCAAAACACGAACAAGAAGGATTAGAATTGTCTTTGTGTTAGGGAGGTAACTTCTTGATGTTATCGGTCGGTGTCTGACAGAAAGTATCAGAAAAAAAATGCCAGTGAATGGCCCAATCCTTGTAAGTGAAATTGGGTAATCGAATGTTTACTGGCGGGAACATACATACATACATACATACATACATACATGTAAAATTAGAGTTTTAATATTATATAGATGAGAAGGAATAACGAAAAAAAATGGATCTGGTTCTTTATAGAAGTGCTTGTATGAACAACCTGATAATCGTAGACCTATAGCAGCACCCATCTCCAGAGTATTAGGCCAGCTTAGTTTAGTCTGGTCAAACATACAATCAAGAGACATCCGGTGAGTGTCGAAAGCACATCCAAACCTTTTCCTTGGTACCTCGAACATATGTATTTACTCGTTTTACTAGTCTGACATTAACATCCCGTCTTTTTGCCGTCGAACTAGTTAAATGTATCCCCCTCTTCTACTCTAACAGTTTCTTTTCTAGCATTTCCCGCTTGGGGAACTCACTTCTATTTGCTTTATTCCCTGATAGCTACAATCTTCAAAAGTTTAAATGAAATGTCAATTGCTATCTTTTATCTACTTGATTCCAATCCATCTCTTATCTTTTCTTCGACATCCCAATAGCTACATTCTCCACAAGTTTAAATGCAACGTCAATTGCCATCTTTTATCTACTTGATTCCCATCCATCTCTTATCTTTTCTTCGACATCCCAATAGCTACAATCTCCAAAAGTTTAAATGCAACGTCAATTGCCATCTTTTATCTACTTGATTCCCATCCATCTCTTATCTTTTCTTCAACATCCCAATATCTACAATCTCCTAATATTTAAATGCAACGTCAATTGCCATCTTTTATCTACTTGATTCCCATCCATCTCTTATCTTTTCTTCGACATCCCAATAGCTACAATCTCCAACAGTTGAAATGCAACGTCAATTGCCATCTTTTATCTACTTGATTCCCATCCATCTCTTATCTTTTCTTCAACAACCAAATAGCTACAATCTCCAACAGTTTAAATGCAACGTCAATTGCCATCTTTTATCTACTTGATTCCCATCCATCTCTTATCTTTTCTTCAACATCCCAATATCTACAATCTCCTAATATTTAAATGCAACGTCAGTTGCCATCTTTTATTTACTTGATTCCCATCCATCTTTTATCTTTTCTTCGACATCCCAATAGCTACAATCTCCAACAGTTTAAATACAACGTCAATTGCCATCTTTTATCTACTTGATTCCCATCCATCTCTTATCTTTTCTTCGACATCCCAATAGCTACAATCTCCAACAGTTTAAATGCAACGTCAATTGCCATCTTTTATCTACTTGATTCCCATCCATCTCTTATCTTTTCTTCAACATCCCCTGTTACGTTTCAACATGAGTTTCCGGTTTAGGATTTCATTTCCGTTTCCTTCATTCTTTTTGTTAGTAGCGATTTATTTAGTCTTGTGAAATGATCGCCTGTTACAAGTCTCACGCACCTAGAGGATTTACGATGTAAATCCTTAAAGGGTAACGAAGAAGCATGGAAGGTTTATGGGGGTTTAATTAAATGAAAATAGGCTCAGCGGTACAGGAAATAGCTGAATTTTTATGCGCCGCTTGGATGTGGCACAAGGCCGAATGTATATGACACCCAATGAGGATCGAATTCATTAGTCAATTGTAATGATTCTAGCAGGACACGCTTGTTAACCATTACACCCCCTCGAGGTGCCCAAGAGGTACAGGGAATAGAAACATTATCTTTAAATGAAGATAGACTCAGAGTTACAGGGAATTTATCTTTACACTAGCAGTATAGCCCGGCGTTGCTCGGGTGTAATGAAAGCTTTAAAACTAATCCATGGTCCTGGAGCTCAGACTCTTTGGACTTTGGCACGAAAGTCTAAAAAGCAATAGTTGTTTCCAGTTAAATCGAAACCGTAGACTGAAAGAAAAATGAATGGATGTAAGCCAAATTTTGATTTTCTGGTATCGATATCAAATAAGTTTTTTTCGTCGTAAACTGAATTTTGAAGGCTAAATAAGTCCTCTGAGTAAATGGTATCATGGCTGAGACTAAGAACTACAATTATACCTACTTAGAGCCAAACCCGAAGCAAAAACTAAAATAAAAGGACTGAAAAAAATACAGACATACAGGCAGATAAACAGACTCACACACAAACATCTTACCTTATATATATATATATATATTTTCTGCACTATTGTAAAAACTGCAACCTTGAAACTTCTGAATATCATTTCTTATGTCTTTTTCTATGAGTATATCAAATTTGATTAAAATCAGACCACTCTTTCCATAACCAAATATTTTCGATTATCGATATTTATCGGGGTTACCTCGACACAAAACCTAGCTAAGAACTCTTGTAGACGCTTATAGTGCAACTGTGTAAATTTTCAAGAAAATTGGTTTAACCATTTCGGAGTCTATAGGTAACGATATCATGAAATGTAATCGAATAAAAAGGAATACATTGTCTCAAAAGCTGAGGCGAAATTAAACAAGTTAAAAGCAAAGTTTGGCTTATTTGTTCGATGCTCATTCTCAGTGAGAATGGGGAGTGTCCAAGGGTTCGCGGTTCGGGCAAAGCAAAGAGGAAGAAGGACAATAGTATTTTTGGTGACTTTTTATACGGGATCAACAGTCCTTAAGTGTCACGTGAGCATCTACGGGAGATAACTCCGAAATGTCCTAACACCAGTAACCCATTCCGTTTTAGTGACATTATCGCCTTTGCTTGTGGTGAATCGATCAAAAAGAAGGAAAGTAGATGCTGTCAAGTATCTGGGTCTTTGGTTTCGGTCAACTGAAAAGAAAATTTAGATCCGGATTGGACACGACAGAGGCGCACTAAATCAAATGTAAACTCTATGGAAGTTGAATCACCGAAATCATCTGATAATAAGTTTCTTCCGAGCCACATTGCAAAGCGTGTGCTGCTCTACGGTGTTAAACCAAAACCTTGTTCATAAGTGACGGAATATATATGCTATACTTGGTGGGTATCTTTAAGAACAGCAACGGCATGCTGCCATATAATATTGCAAGTTAAGCAAAGTTGTGCCTGGGCAGTATCTAGATAGGTAACCGTTTAAAAATACTAAATACTGTAAACTAGGATGTACGGGTGGTGTAATGGGTAACGACACAGAATTGAAGATTGGACAGCCGAGTTTCACATCCAATCAGGTTCGTTATATTCACTTACCCGTAAATTTCTTTGGATCCACTATTCTCGCCCCAGCTATCGGTTAATTTTAGGACATTTATAAACAAATCATTATTATCTTACAAAAAAATCTTACAATCTAAAATATTATATGGTTTCAAAGAATCTGCAAAAAGGTTGCAAAACCGTAAAAAACAAATCACATTATTTTTCTATTTTTACTTTCTTTAGATTTCCTCTTGCTTTTTAAATTTTCTTTCTTTGCTTTTGCCTAATTCCGACGAGTTCCAATTCCAGTTAGGTTTATTGTATTGACTTACGCTCAAATAGATATGAAGATGGTATGGATCCCCCACCCCTTTCCCAAGCTACTTGCTAATTTTAGAACTTTTATCAATAAATCGTTGTCTTGGAATCTGAAATATTTTCTGGTTTTAAATAACCTGCAAACGGTTGACAAGCCTTAAAAACAAATCAATATAAACACAAGCAAAAAGGTTCTACGTAAAGCAGAAACGTATTGCAGAATCACTACTCATTAGGAGATTATGATTCATTGGCTACATTGGAAGGGGGGAAGAAGATCTGTTAACTGAAAGCTATGTGGGTCAGCTAAGAAACGATACTCTTATGAGAAGTAACGCACTAAGAAAGATCATGCGTTAGAAAGAAGGTTGATAGAACTATCGCCCGGTTCACACTCCACCCACATCTCTTGAACAGGTGAAGAGGCTCATCCCTTGTTTCCTGTTTAGGATGCGGTTTCCGGTTTTCTCTTTTCCAATCTTTTCACTTTAATTTTTTTCCAATTGGAGTAGATAGACTAAACTATCGCCCGGTTCGCACTCCACCCACGTCTACTGAACAGGTGAAGAGGCGCATCCCTTGTTTCCTCTTTAGGATGTGGTTTCCGGTTTTCTCTTTTCCAATCTTTTCACTTTTATTTTTTTTTTCCAATTGGAGTAGATAGACTGAACTATCGCCCGGTTCACACTCCACCCACGTCTACTGAACAGGTGAAGAGGCGCATCACTTGTTCCCTGTTTAGGATGTGGTTTCCGGCTTTCTCTTTTCCATTCTTTTTACCCTTACGTAGCCCCCTGCGCATCAGTGGCGTTTTCGCCTTGCTTGGGGCGATATGATTAAAAAAAAAAAGAAAAGTAGGTCAGTGTTTTCTAGAAATAGAAATTGTCTCGATGATATAAGCCTGTTAGATATTACTCTAGGGCAAGCACCATGTATATGTGTTGCAGTGTGACTGTTTACGCACAAGTGCAGATGTAAGAAGAGGGAATCATTAATTATTTACTTAATTGCGCTAAAATCCATTAATGACATTTCTTTATCGTCTATTTTATACATCGAACAAATATTCTATATCACGTAAAATTCGAAATTTTTTGTTTCTATAATTCATTTTCGATTTCGTTTATCCGAAAATTTTCTTGGATTTCTCTTTTTTTGTTTTTCTGTTTTTTTTTTGTTTTTTTTTTTGGAAAATGCTATATTTAATCTGAAGTAACCGAAAGTGCAATAAAAAATTCCTAAATCAGAAACATTTGTTCGTATTTCGTTCACTTGAAAAAAAAATGTACCTATTTAGACGAATATTCTCATCTTGTGAATAGGCGATAATGATATTCTACCTCCGGGAATCTCTAAAAATATTTATTGAATTACATGACAGATTCGTGCTTTGCAATCTTCTGAATGCAGTAATTCTATATTTTCATACTATTAAGACAAAGCGACGAATTTAAATGATGAACGATATATTTTAATCATCTGAAAGAACCCTTTTTAATTGTCTGAGAAAACCGTTCATAATCATCTGAGAGAACCATTTTTAATAACCTGAGAGAACCGTTTTAATCAGCTGAGAGAACCGTTTTTAATCATCTGAGAGAATCGTTTTTAATCAGCTGAGAGAACCGTTTTAATCATCTGAGAGAACCGTTTTGAATCATCTGAGAGAACCGTTTTTAATCATCTGAGAGAACCGTTTTTAATCATCTGAGAAAACCGTTTTTAATCAGCTGAGATAAACGTTTTTAATCATCTGAGAGAACCGTTTTTAATCATCTGAGAGAACCGTTTTTAATCAGCTGAGATAACCGTTTTTAATCATCTGAGAGAACCGTTTTGAATCAGCTGAGAAAACCGTTTTTAATCATCTGAGAGAACCGTTTTTAATCATCTGAGAGAACCGTTTTTAATCAGCTGAGAGAACCTTTTTTAATCATCTGGGAGAACCGTTTAGAATCATCTGAGAAAACCGTTTTTAATCATCTGAGAAAACCGTTTTTAATCATCTGAGATAAACGTTTTTAATCATGTGAGAGAACCGTTTTTAATCATCTGAGAGAACCGTTTTTAATCATCTGAGAGAACCGTTTTTAATCATCTGAGAGAACCGTTTTTAATCATCTGAGAGAACCGTTTTTAATCAGCTGAGAGAACCGTTTTTAATCAGCTGAGAGAACCGTTTTTAATCATCTGAAATAACCGTTTTTAATCATCTGAGAGAACCGTTTTTAATCATCTGAGAAAACCGTTTTTAATCATCTGAGAAAACCGTTTTTAATCATCTGAGAAAACCGTTTTTAATCATCTGAGAGAACCGTTTTTAATCAGCTGAGATAACCGTTTTTAATCATCTGAGAGAACCGTTTTTAATCGTCTAAGAAAACTCTTTTTAATCATCTGAGGGAAAACCGTTTTTAATCATCTGAGAAAACCGTTTTAATCTTCTGAGATAAACGTTTTTAATCATCTGAGAGAACCGTTTTTAATCATCTGAGAGAACCGTTTTTAATCAGCTGAGATAACCGTTTTTAATCATCTGAGAGAACCGTTTTTAATCATCTGAGAAAACCGTTTTTAATCATCTGAGAAAACCGTCTTTAATCATCTGAGAGAACCGTTTTTAATCATCTGAGATAACCGTTTTTAATCATCTGAGAGAACCGTTTTTAATCATCTGAGAGAACCGTTTTTAATCATCTGAGAGAACCGTTGTTAATCAGCTGAGATAACCGTTTTTAATCAGCTGAGAGAACCTTTTTTAATCATCTGAGAGAATCGTTTTTAATCATCTGAGAGAAACGTTTTTAATCATCTGAGAGAACCGTTTTTAATCAGCTGAGAGAACCGTTTTTAATCAGCTGAGAGAACCGTTTTTAATCATCTGAAATAACCGTTTTTAATCATCTGAGAGAACCGTTTTTAATCATCTGAGAAAACCGTTTTTAATCATCTGAGAAAACCGTTTTTAATCATCTGAGAGAACCGTTTTTAATCAGCTGAGATAACCGTTTTTAATCATCTGAGAGAACCGTTTTTAATCGTCTAAGAAAACTGTTTTTAATCATCTGAGAAAACCGTTTTTAATCATCTGAGAAAACCGTTTTAATCTTCTGAGATAAACGTTTTTAATCATCTGAGAGAACCGTTTTTAATCATCTGAGAGAACCGTTTTTAATCAGCTGAGATAACCGTTTTTAATCATCTGAGAGAACCGTTTTTAATCATCTGAGAAAACCGTTTTTAATCATCTGAGAAAACCGTCTTTAATCATCTGAGAGAACCGTTTTTAATCATCTGAGATAACCGTTTTTAATCATCTGAGAGAACCGTTTTTAATCTTCTGAGAGAACCGTTTTTAATAATCTGAGAGAACCGTTTTTAATCAGCTGAGATAACCGTTTTTAATCATCTGAGAGAACCGTTTTTAATCATCTGAGAAAACCGTTTTTAATCATCTGAGAAAACCGTTTTTAATCATCTGAGAGAACCGTTTTTAATCATCTGAGAGAACCGTTGTGAATCATCTGAGAGAACCGTTTTTAATCATCTGAGAGAACCGTTTTTAATCATCTGAGAAAACCGTTATTAATCAGCTGAGAGAACCGTTTTTACTTATCTGAGAGAACCGTTTTTAATCAGCTGAGATAACATTTTTTAATCATCTGAGAGAATCGTTTTTAATCATCTGAGAGAACCGTTTTTAATCATCTGAGAGAACCGTTTTTAATCATCTGAGAGAACCGTTTTTAATCATCTGAGAAAACCGTTTTTAATCATCTGAGATAACCGTTTTTAATCATCTGAGAGAACCGTTTTTAATCATCTGAGAAAACCGTTTTTAATTATCTGAGAAAACCGTTTTTAATCATCTGAGAAAAACGTTTTTAATCATCTGAGAAAACCGTTTTTAATCAGCTGAGATAACCGTTTTTAATCATCTGAGAGAACCGTTTTTAATCATCTGAGAAAACCGTTTTTAATCATCTGAGAAAACCGTTTTTAATCATCTGAGAAAACCGTTTTTAATCATCTGAGATAAACGTTTTTAATCATCTGAGAAAACCGTATTTAATCATCTGAGTTAACTGTTTTTAATCATCTGAGAGAACCGTTTTTAATCATCTGAGAGAACCGTTTTTAATCATCTGAGAAAACCGTTTTTAATCAGCTGAGATAAACGTTTTTAATCATCTGAGAGAACCATTTTTAATCACCTGAGAGAACCGTTTTTAATCATCTGAGAAAACCGTTTTTAATCAGCTGAGAGAACCGTTTTTAATCATCTGAGAGAACCGTTTTTAATCATCTGAGAAAACCGTTTTTAATCATCTGAGAAAACCGTTTTTAATCATCAGAGAAAACCGTTTTTAATCATCTGAGAAAACCGTTTTTAATCATCTGAGAAAACCGTTTTTAATCATCTGAGAGAACCGTTTTTAATCATCTGAGAGAACCGTTTTTAATCAGCTGAGATAACCGTTTTGAATCATCTGAGAGAACCGTTTTTAATCATCTGAGAGAACCGTTTTTAATCAGCTGAGAAAACCGTTTTTAATCAGCTGAGATAAACGTTTTTAATGATCTGAGAGAACCATTTTTAATCATCTGAGAGAACCGTTTTTAATCAGCTGAGATAACCGTTTTTAATCATCTGAGAGAACCGTTTTGAATCAGCTGAGATAACCGTTTTTAATCAGCTCAGAGAACCTTTTTTAATCATCTGAGAGAATCGTTTTTAATCATCTGAGAGAACCGTTTTTAATCATCTGAGAGAACCGTTTTTAATCATCTGAGAGAACCGATTTTAATCATCTGAGAAAACCGTTTTTAATCATCTGAGATAACCGTTTTTAATCATCTGAGAGAACCGTTTATAATCAGCTGAGATAAACTTTTTAATCATCTGAGAGAACCGTTTTTAATCATCTGAGAGAACCGTTTTTAATCATCTGAGAGAACCGTCTTTAATCATCTGAGAGAACCGTTTTGAATCATCTGAGAAAACCGTTTTTAATCAGCTGAGAAATCCGTTTTTAATCAGCTGAGATAACCGTTTTTATTCATCTGAGAGAACCGTTTTTAATCATCTGAGAGAACCGTTTTTAATCATCTGAGAGAACCGTTTTTAATCATCTGAGAGAACCGTCTTTAATCATCTGAGAGAACCCTTTTGAATCATCTGAGAAAACCGTTTTTAATCAGCTGAGAAATCCGTTTTTAATCAGCTGAGATAACCGTTTTTATTCATCTGAGAGAACCGTTTTTAATCATCTGAGAGAACCGTTTTTAATCATCTGAGAGAACCGTTTTTTATCATCTGAGAGAACCGTTTTTAATCATCTGAGTGAACCGTTTTTTATCATCTGAGAGAACCGTTTTTACTCATCTCAGAGAACCGTTTTTTATCATCTGAGAGAACCGTTTTTAATCATCTGAGAAAACCGTTTTTAATCAGCTGAGATAAACGTTTTTAATCATCTGAGATAAAGGTTTTTAATCATCTGAGAGAACCGTTTTTAATCATCTGAGAGAACCGTTTTTAATCATCTGAGAGAACCGTTTTTAATCATCTGAGAAAACCGTTTTTAATCATTTGAAAAAACCGTTTTTAATAATCTAAGATAACCGTTTTAATCATCTGAGAGAACCGTTTTTAATCATCTGATAGAACCGTTTTTAATCATCTCAGAGAACCTTTTTTAATCATCTGAGAGAATCGTTTTTAATCATCTGAGAGAACCGTTTTTAATCATCTGAGAGAACCGTTTTTAATCATCTGAGAGAACCGTTTTTAATCATCTGAGAAAACCGTTTTTAATCATCTGAGAAAACCGTTTTTAATCATCTGAGAGAACCGTTTTTAATCATCTGAGAAAACCGTTTTTAATCAGCTGAGAGAACCGTTTTTAATCATCTGAGAGAACCGTTTTTAATCATCTGAGAAAACCGTTTTTAATCATCTGAGAAAACCGTTTTTAATCATCTGAGAAAACCGTTTTTAATCATCTGAGAAAACCGTTTTTAATCATCTGAGAAAACCGTTTTTAATCATCTGAGAAAACCGTTTTTAATCATCTGTGAGAACCGTTTTTAATCATCTGAGAGAACCGTTTTTAATCAGCTGAGATAACCGTTTTGAATCATCTGAGAGAACCGTTTTTAATCAGCTGAGAGAACCGTTTTTAATCAGCTGAGAAAACCGTTTTTAATCAGCTGAGATAAACGTTTTTAATGATCTGAGAGAACCATTTTTAATCATCTGAGAGAACCGTTTTTAATCAGCTGAGATAACCGTTTTTAATCATCTGAGAGAACCGTTTTGAATCAGCTGAGATAACCGTTTTTAATCAGCTCAGAGAACCTTTTTTAATCATCTGAGAGAATCGTTTTTAATCATCTGAGAGAACCGTTTTTAATCATCTGAGAAAACCGTTTTTAATCATCTGAGTGAACCGTTTTTAATCATCTGAGAGAACCGTTTTTAATCAGCTGAGAAAACCGTTTTTAATCATCGGGGAGAACCGTTTTTAATCATCTGAGAAAACCGTTTTTAATCATCTGAGAAAACCGTTTTTAATCATCTGAGATAAAACCGTTTTTAATCATCTGAGAGAAACGTTTTTAATCATCTGAGAGAACCGTTTTTAATCATCTGAGAGAACCGTTTTTAATCATCTGAGAGAACCGTTTTTAATCAGCTGAGATAACCGTTTTTAATCATCTGAGAGAACCGTTTTGAATCAGCTGAGATAACCGTTTTTAATCAGCTGAGTGAACATTTTTTAATCATCTAAGAGAATCGTTTTTAATCATCTGAGAGAACCGTTTTTAATCATCTGAGAGAACCGTTTTTAATCATCTGAGAGAACCGTTTTTAATCATCTGAGAAAACCGTTTTTAGTCAGGTGAGATAAACGTTTTTAATCATCTGAGAAAACCGTTTTTAATCAGCTGAGATAAACGTTTTAATCATCTGAGAGAACCGTTTTTAATCATCTGAGAGAACCGTTTTTAATCATCTGAGAGAACCGTCTTTAAACATCTGAGAGAACCGTTTTGAATCATCTGAGAAAACCGTTTTTAATCAGCTGAGAAATCCGTTTTTAATCAGCTGAGATAACCGTTTTTATTCATCTGAGAGAACCGTTTTTAATCATCTGAGAGAACCGTTTTTAATCATCTGAGAGAACCGTTTTTTATCATCTGAGAGAACCGTTTTTACTCATCTGAGAGAACCGTTTTTAATCATCTGAGAGAACCGTTTTTAATCATCTGAGAAAACCGTTTTTAATCAGCTGAGATAAACGTTTTTAATCATCTGAGATAAAGGTTTTTAATCATCTGAGAGAACCGTTTTAATCATCTGAGAGAACCGTTTTTACTCATCTGAGAGAACCGTTTTTTATCATCTGAGAGAACCGTTTTTAATCATCTGAGAAAACAGTTTTTAATCAGCTGAGATAAACGTTTTTAATCATCTGAGATAAAGGTTTTTAATCATCTGAGAGAACCGTTTTTAATCATCTGAGAGAACCGTTTTTAATCATCTGAGAGAACCGTTTTTAATCATCTGAGAAAACCGTTTTTAATCATTTGAAAAAACCGTTTTTAATCATCTGAGATAACCGTTTTTAATCATCTGAGAGAACCGTTTTTAATCATCTGATAGAACCGTTTTTAATCATCTGAGAGAACCGTTTTGAATCATCAGAGAAAACCGTTTTTAATCATCTGAGAGAACCGTTTTTAATCATCTGAGAAAACCGTTTTTAATCAGCTGAGATAACCGTTTTTAATCATCTGAGAGAACCGTTTTTAATCAGCTGAGATAACCGTTTTTAATCATCTGAGAGAACCTTTTTTCATCATCTGAGAGAATCGTTTTTAATCATCTGAGAAAACCGTTTTTAATCATCTGAGAGAACCGTTTTGAATCATCTGAGAGAACCGTTTTTAATCATCTGAGAGAACCGTTTTTAATCATCTGAGAAAACCGTTTTTAATCATCTGAGAAAACCGTTTTTAATCAGCTGAGATGACCGTTTTTAATCATCTGAGAGAACCGTTTTTAATCATCTGAGAGAACCGTTTTTAATCAGCTGAGATAACCGTTTTTAATCATCTGAGAAAACCGTTTTTAATCATCTGAGAAAACCGTTTTTAATCAGCTGAGATAACCGTTTTTAATCAGCTGAGTGAACCGTTTTTAATCATCTGAGAAAACCGTTTTTAATAATCTGAGGTAACCGTTTTTAATCATCTGAGAGAACCGTTTTTAATCATCTGAGAGAACCGTTTTTAATCAGCTGAGAGAACCGTTTTTAATCAGCTGAGATAACCGTTTTTAATCATCTGAGAGAACCGTTTTTAATCATCTGAGAGAACCGTTTTTAATCAGCTGAGATAACCGTTTTTAATAGGCGATAATGATATTCTACCTCCGGGAATCTCTAACAATATTTTTTGAATTACATGACAGATTCGTGCTTTGCAATCTTCTGAGTGCAGTAATTCTATATTTTCATACTTTTAAGACAAAGTGACGAATTTAAATGATGAACGATATATTTTAATCATCTGAAAGAACCCTTTTTAATTGTCCGAGAAAACCGTTCTTAATCATCTGAGAGAACCACTTTAATAACCTGAGAGAACCGTTTTTAATCAGCTGAGAGAACGGTTTGTAATCATCTGAGAGAATCGTTTTTAATCAGCTGAGAGAACCGTTTTTAATGATCTGAGAGAAACGTTTGTAATCAGCTGAGAGAATCGTTTTTAATCAGCTGAGAAAACCGTTTGTAATCAGCTGAGAGAACCGTTTTTAATCAGCTGAGAGAATCATTTCTAATCAGCTGAGAGATCCGTTTTTAATCATCTGAGAGAACAGTTTTTAATCATCTGAGAGAACCGTTTTTAATCATCTGAGAGAACCGTTTTTAATCATCTGAGAGAACCGTTTTGAATCATCTGAGAAAACCGTTTTTAATCATCTGAGAAAACCGTTTTTAATCAGCTGAGATAACCGTTTTTAATCATCTGAGAGAACCGTTTTTAATCATCTGAGAGAACCGTTTTAATCATCTGAGAGAACCGTTTGTAATCATCTGAGAGAACCGTTTTTAATCATCTGAGAGAACCGTTTTTAATCATCTGAGAGAACCGTTTTTAATCATCTGAGACAACCTTTTTGTTTTTAATCAGCTGAGATAACCGTTTTTAATCATCTGAGAGAACCGTTTTTAATCATCTGAGAAAACCGTTTTTAATCATCTGAGAGAACCGTTTTTAATCATCTGAGAGAACCGTTTTTAATCAGCTGAGAAAACCGTTTTAATCATCTGGGAAAACCGTTTTTAATCATCTGAGAAAACCGTTTTTAATCATCTGAGAAAACCGTTTTTAATCATCTGAGTGAACCGTTTTTAATCAGCTGAGAGAACCGTTTTTAATCAGCTGAGATAACCGTTTTTATTCATCAGAAAGAACCATTTTTAATCATCTGAGAGAACTCCTTATAATCATCTGAATGAACCGTTTTTAATCGTCTGAGAAAACCTTTTTTAACCGTCTGAGGAACCATTTTAATCATCTGAAAGAATCGTTTTAATAATCGGAGAGAACCATTTTAATCATCTGTGAGAACCGTTTTTAATCAGCTGATGGAACCGTTTTTAATCATTTGTGAGAACCGTTTTTACCTTTGGTCAGCATGGCTGATGCTCACCTTCAGAATAGGGACTAACATTTGCCGATTTCATGAAGCTAAAGAATATATTACTAAGTTTTCTAAGCTTCGAATTATACTTCCATATATGGAATGATGATCCTGCTATATATTTAGAGATTCTTGATAAAATCCAAATGAGAATTTGTAATGATATTTGTCCTGACCCGGCATCTCGGCTTCATTTATTTTCCTACCACCGTAAAGGAATATTAGCTCACTGTGTTATGCAAGACAATTTGTATCTCCAATATGTATCTTACATATTTATAAGTTTACCATTCGCCCAAGCATTGAGCATTGCTGCCACATCTGGTCCGATGCTCCCACAATATATTTAGAGATTTTAATGAAATATAAAATCAGCGCGTGTACAACTAATTTTATGATGCGACTCCCTTAAAATTAGCTTCAAAATTAGGTCTTCAAAGGTCACGTGATATTTCAGTAGATACGGTAAAGACGTACAACATATGTTAGTGTTGTTTTTAGCCATGATCTTTAGCAAAAATTTCTTATAGGCTGAGACAAATAACTTTACCTTGATAATGATTTCCGGTTGATATTTATAAAATCATTTCCAATGCTTTTTTTATAGGAAAAATCATTTCAAACATAACTTTATAGTATAAAATACAGAAATTTATAATAAAGAATATTGGAAATGGTTTTACTATAAAAATATGTTGGAAATAAGTTTACTATAAAAATACATTGGAAGTGAGTTTACTATAAAAATACATTGGCGATAGGTTTACTATAAAAATACATTGGAAATGAGTTTACTATAAAAATACATTGGAAATGAGTTTAATATAAAAATGCATTGGAAATGAGTTTACTATAAAAATACATTGGAAATGAGTTTAATATAAAAATACATTGAAATGAGTTTACTATAAAAATACATTGGAAATGAGTTTACTATAAAAATACATTGGAAATGAGTTTACTATAAAAATACATTGGAAATGAGTTTACTATAAAAATACATTGGAAATGAGTTTACTATAAATACATTGGAAATGAGTTTAATATAAAAATACATTGGAAATGAGTTTAATATAAAAATACATTGGAAATGAGTTTACTATAAAAATACATTGGAAATGAGTTTACTATAAAAATGCATTGGAAATGAGTTTACTATAAAAATACATTGGAAATGAGTTTACTATAAAAAATACATTGGAAATAGGTTTAATATAAAAATGCATTGGAAATGAGTTTACTATAAAAATACATTGGAAATGAGTTTACTATAAAAATACATTGGAAATGAGTTTAATATAAAAAGGCATTGGAAATGAGTTTAATATAAAAAGGCATTGGAAATTAGTTTACTATAAATGCATTGGAAATGAGTTTAATATAAAAATGCATTGGAAATGAGTTTACTATAAAAGACATTGGAAATGAGTTTACTATAAAAATACATTGGAAATGAGTTTAATATAAAAATGCATTGGAAATGAGTTTACTATAAAAATACATTGGAAATGAGTTTAATATAAAAAGGCATTGGAAATTAGTTTACTATAAAAATGCATTGGAAATGAGTTTAATATAAAAATGCATTAGAAATGAGTTTAATATAAAAAGACATTGGAAATGAGTTTGCTATAAAAATACATTGGAAATGAGTTTACTATAAAAATGCATTGGAAATGAGTTTAATATAAAAAGGCATTGGAAATTAGTTTACTATAAAAATACATTGGAAATGAGTTTAATATAAAAATGCATTGGAAATGAGTTTACTATAAAAATACATTGGAAATGAGTTTAATATAAAAAGACATTGGAAATGAGTTTACTATAAAAATGCATTGGAAATGAGTTTACTATAAAAATACATTGGAAATGAGTTTAATATAAAAAGGCATTGGAAATTAGTTTACTATAAAAATGCATTGGAAATGAGTTTAATATAAAAATACATTGGAAATGAGTTTACTATAAAAAGACATTGGAAATGAGTTTACTATAAAAATACATTGGAAATGAGTTTACTATAAAAATGCATTGGAAATGAGTTTACTATAAAAATACATTGGAAATGAGTTTACTATAAATAGTGGAAATGAGTTTAATATAAAAATGCATTGGAAATGAGTTTACTATAAAAATACATTGGAAATGAGTTTACTATAAAAATACATTGGAAATGAGTTTAATATAAAAAAGGCATTGGAAGTGGTTACTATAAAAATGCATTGGAAATGAGTTTAATATAAAAATGCATTGGAAATGAGTTTACTATAAAAAGACATTGGAAATGAGTTTACTATAAAAATACATTGGAAATGAGTTTACTATAAAAATGCATTGGAAATGAGTTTACTATAAAAATACATGGGAAATGAGTTTACTATAAAAATACATTGGAAATGAGTTGCTCAAAGGCATTGGAAATTAGTTTACTATAAAAATGCATTGGAAATGAGTTTAATATAAAAATGCATTGGAAATGAGTTTAATATAAAAAGACATTGGAAATGAGTTTACTATAAAAATACGTTGGAAATGAGTTTACTATAAAATGCATTGGAAATGAGTTTAATATAAAAGGCATTGGAAATGAGTTTACTATAAAATACATTGGAAATGAGTTTAATATAAAAATGCATTGGAAATGAGTTTACTATAAAAAGACATTGGAAATGAGTTTAATATAAAAATGCATTGGAAATGAGTTTACTATAAAAATACATTGGAAATGAGTTTAATATAAAAAGACATTGGAAATGAGTTTACTATAAAAATACATTGGAAATGAGTTTACTATAAAAAGGCATTGGAAATGAGTTTACTATAAAAATACATTGGAAATGAGTTTACTATAAAAAGGCATTGGAAATTAGTTTACTATAAAATACATTGGAAATGAGTTTAATATAAAAATGCATTGGAAATGAGTTTAATATAAAAAGGCATTGGAAATTAGTTTACTATAAAAATACATTGGAAATGAGTTTAATATAAAAATGCATTGGAAATGAGTTTAATATAAAAATGCATTGGAAATGAGTTTACTATAAAAATACATTGGAAATGAGTTTACTATAAAAATGCATTGGAAATTAGTTTACTATAAAAATACATTGGAAATGAGTTTAATATAAAAATGCATTGGAAATGAGTTTAATATAAAAAGGCATTGGAAATTAGTTTACTATAAAAATACATTGGAAATGAGTTTAATATAAAAATGCATTGAAATGAGTTTAATATAAAAAGGCATTGGAAATTAGTTTACTATAAAAATACATTGGAAATGAGTTTAATATAAAAATGCATTGGAAATGAGTTTAATATAAAAATGCATTGGAAATGAGTTTACTATAAAAATACATTGGAAATGAGTTTAGTATAAAAATGCATTGGAAGTCAGTTTACTATAAAAATACATTGGAAATGAGTTTAATATAAAAATGCATTGAAATGAGTTTAATATAAAAAGACATTGGAAATTAGTTTACTATAAAAATACATTGGAAATGAGTTTAATATAAAAATGCATTGGAAATGAGTTTAATATAAAAATGCATTGGAAATGAGTTTACTATAAAAATACATTGGAAATGAGTTTAATATAAAAAGACATTGGAAATGAGTTTACTATAAAAATGCATTGGAAATGAGTTTACTATAAAAATACATTGGAAATGAGTTTAATATAAAAAGGCATTGGAAATTAGTTTACTATAAAAATGCATTGGAAATGAGTTTAATATAAAAATACATTGGAAATGAGTTTACTATAAATGCATTGGAAATGAGTTTACTATAAAAATACATTGGAAATGAGTTTACTATAAAAATGCATTGGAAATGAGTTTACTATAAAAATACATTGGAAATGAGTTTACTATAAAAATACATTGGAAATAGGTTTACTATAAAAATACAGTGGAAATGAGTTTAATATAAAAATGCATTGGAAATGAGTTTACTATAAAAATACAGCCCAAATGAGTTTACTATAAAAATACAGTGGAAATGAGTTTAATATAAAAATGCATTGGAAATGAGTTTACTATAAAAATACATTGGAAATGAGTTTACTATAAAAATACATTGGAAATGAGTTTAATATAAAAAAGGCATTGGAAATTAGTTTACTATAAAAATGCATTGGAAATGAGTTTAATATAAAAATGCATTGGAAATGAGTTTACTATAAAAAGACATTGGAAATGAGTTTACTATAAAAATACATTGGAAATGAGTTTACTATAAAAATGCATTGGAAATGAGTTTACTATAAAAATACATTGGAAATGAGTTTACTATAAAAATACATTGGAAATGAGTTTAATATAAAAAAGGCATTGGAAATGAGTTTACTATAAAAATGCATTGGAAATGAGTTTAATATAAAAATGCATTGAAATGAGTTTAATATAAAAAGACATTGGAAATGAGTTTACTATAAAAATACATTGGAAATGAGTTTACTATAAAAATGCATTGGAAATGAGTTTAATATAAAAAGGCATTGGAAATTAGTTTACTATAAAAATACATTGGAAATGAGTTTAATATAAAAATGCATTGGAAATGAGTTTACTATAAAAAGACATTGGAAATGAGTTTAATATAAAAATGCATTGGAAATGAGTTTACTATAAAAATACATTGGAAATGAGTTTAATATAAAAAGACATTGGAAATGAGTTTACTATAAAAATGCATTGGAAATGAGTTTACTATAAAAAAAGGCATTGGAAATTAGTTTACTATAAAAATACATTGGAAATGAGTTTAATATAAAACATTGGAAATGAGTTTACTATAAAAATACATTGGAAATGAGTTTAATATAAAAATGCATTGGAAATGAGTTTACTATAAAAATACATTGGAAATGAGTTTAATATAAAAAGACATTGGAAATGAGTTTACTATAAAAATACATTGGAAATGAGTTTACTATAAAAAGGCATTGGAAATGAGTTTACTATAAAAATACATTGGAAATGAGTTTACTATAAAAATGCATTGGAAATGAGTTTAATATAAAAATGCATTGGAAATGAGTTTAATATAAAAAGACATTGGAAATGAGTTTACTATAAAAATACATTGGAAATGAGTTTACTATAAAAATGCATTGGAAATGAGTTTAATATAAAAAGGCATTGGAAATTAGTTTACTATAAAAATACATTGGAAATGAGTTTAATATAAAAATGCATTGAAATGAGTTTACTATAAAAAGACATTGGAAATGAGTTTAATACTTAAGAAATGCATTGGAAATGAGTTTACTATAAAAATACATTGGAAATGAGTTTAATATAAAAATACATTGGAAATGAGTTTACTATAAAAATGCATTGGAAATGAGTTTAATATAAAAAGGCATTGGAAATGAGTTTACTATAAAAATACATTGGAAATGAGTTTAATATAAAAATGCATTGGAAATGAGTTTACTATAAAAAGACATTGGAAATGAGTTTAATATAAAATGCATTGGAAATGAGTTTACTATAAAAATACATTGGAAATGAGTTTAATATAAAAAGACATTGGAAATGAGTTTACTATAAAAATACATTGGAAATGAGTTTACTATAAAAAGGCATTGGAAATGAGTTTACTATAAAAATACATTGGAAATGAGTTTACTATAAAAAGGCATTGGAAATTAGTTTACTATAAAAATACATTGGAAATGAGTTTAATATAAAAATGCATTGGAAATGAGTTTAATATAAAAAGGCATTGGAAATTAGTTTACTATAAAAATACATTGGAAATGAGTTTAATATAAAAATGCATTGGAAATGAGTTTAATATAAAAATGCATTGGAAATGAGTTTACTATAAAAATACATTGGAAATGAGTTTACTATAAAAATGCATTGGAAATTAGTTTACTATAAAAATACATTTGGAAATGAGTTTAATATAAAAATGCATTGGAAATGAGTTTAATATAAAAAGGCATTGGAAATTAGTTTACTATAAAGAAATACATTGGAAATGAGTTTAATATAAAAATGCATTGGAAATGAGTTTAATATAAAAATGCATTGGAAATGAGTTTACTATAAAAATACATTGGAAATGAGTTTAATATAAAAAGACATTGGAAATGAGTTTACTATAAAAATGCATTGGAAATGAGTTTACTATAAAAATACATTGGAAATGAGTTTAATATAAAAAGGCATTGGAAATTAGTTTACTATAAAAATGCATTGGAAATGAGTTTAATATAAAAATACATTGGAAATGAGTTTACTATAAAAATGCATTGGAAATGAGTTTACTATAAAAATACATTGGAAATGAGTTTACTATAAAAATGCGATAGGTTTACTATAAAAATACATTGGAAATGAGTTTACTATAAAAATACATTGGAAATGAGTTTACTATAAAAATACAGTGGAAATGAGTTTAATATAAAAATGCATTGGAAATGAGTTTACTATAAAAATACATTGGAAATGAGTTTACTATAAAAATACAGTGGAAATGAGTTTAATATAAAAATGCATTGGAAATGAGTTTACTATAAAAATACATTGGAAATGAGTTTACTATAAAAATACATTGGAAATGAGTTTAATATAAAAAGGCATTGGAAATTAGTTTACTATAAAAATGCATTGGAAATGAGTTTAATATAAAAATGCATTGGAAATGAGTTTACTATAAAAAGACATTGGAAATGAGTTTACTATAAAAATACATTGGAAATGAGTTTACTATAAAAATGCATTGGAAATGAGTTTACTATAAAAATACATTGGAAATGAGTTTACTATAAAAATGCATTGGAAATAGGTTTAATATAAAAAGGCATTGGAAATGAGTTTACTATAAAAATGCATTGGAAATGAGTTTAATATAAAAATGCATTGGAAATAGGTTTAATATAAAAAGACATTGGAAATGAGTTTACTATAAAAATACATTGGAAATGAGTTTACTATAAAAATGCATTGGAAATGAGTTTAATATAAAAAGGCATTGAAATGAGTTTACTATAAAAATACATTGGAAATGAGTTTAATATAAAAATGCATTGGAAATGAGTTTACTATAAAAAGACATTGGAAATGAGTTTAATATAAAAATGCATTGGAAATGAGTTTACTATAAAAATACATTGGAAATGAGTTTTAATATAAAAAGACATTGGAAATGAGTTTACTATAAAAATGCATTGGAAATGAGTTTACTATAAAAAGGCATTGGAAATTAGTTTACTATAAAAATACATTGGAAATGAGTTTAATATAAAAATGCATTGGAAATGAGTTTACTATAAAAATACATTGGAAATGAGTTTAATATAAAAATGCATTGGAAATGAGTTTACTATAAAAATACATTGGAAATGAGTTTAATATAAAAAGACATTGGAAATGAGTTTACTATAAAAATACATTGGAAATGAGTTTACTATAAAAAGGCATTGGAAATGAGTTTACTATAAAAATACATTGGAAATGAGTTTACTATAAAAATGCATTGGAAATGAGTTTAATATAAAAATGCATTGGAAATGAGTTTAATATAAAAAGACATTGGAAATGAGTTTACTATAAAAATACATTGGAAATGAGTTTCTATAAAAATGCATTGGAAATGAGTTTAATATAAAAAGGCATTGGAAATTAGTTTACTATAAAAAGACATTGGAAATGAGTTTAATATAAAAATGCATTGGAAATGAGTTTACTATAAAAAGACATTGGAAATGAGTTTAATATAAAAATGCATTGGAAATGAGTTTATATAAAAATACATTGGAAATGAGTTTAATATAAAAAGACATTGGAAATGAGTTTACTATAAAAATACATTGGAAATGAGTTTACTATAAAAAGGCATTGGAAATGAGTTTACTATAAAAATACATTGGAAATGAGTTTACTATAAAAAATGCATTGGAAATGAGTTTACTATAAAATACATTGGAAATGAGTTTACTATAAAAATGCATTAGAAATGATTTTACAATGAAAAAAAGCAATGAACTTTATTTGACTATAAATATACTTTTGAAATTGTTATCAAAAGTACGGCGAATGATTTCATTATACAATTCATTGCGTTAAAGCTGTTTTTCATGAAAAAACAGTTTACAAATATTTTATAAATCTTAACTGACCGTAATGGTAATTGTTCAGACAAAGTATGTCAAATGTTTCCTGTGTGGGTGATCGTGGCTCTCCACATGTCTCTCTCTTTATCCCTTTGTAAATTTTATCTGTTTGCTATTTCTCCTAAATCCTGTTCTGCCACTCATTTACACTAGCTCCTGTGGTAGTTTATGCACTGATCTCCTGGTACAATCAATATGTTCTGTGTGTATCAAATTTCCAACCCTCTTTTCTCATTAAGTGCTTTAGAATTTTCAAAAACCTATTTCTGAATTTAAAATTTGTCCTTTTATTTCCATTTTCTTTAACTTTTTTCAGCCACATTTCTGTTGCTTCAAGTCTCTTCTTCATCTTTGAGGAAATTGTCCAGCATTCACTGCCATACAGGAGGACTGATATTACATAAAAGTTCAGTACTCTTTTCTTTCTTTCTCTTGCTTCAAGTGTCTTCTTCATCTTTGAGGAGATTGTCCAGTATTCAGTGTCATATAGGATAACTGATATTATATAATAGTTCAGTACTCTTTTCTTTCTTTCTCTTGCTTCATGTCTCTTCTTCATCTTTGAGGAAATTGTCCAGCATTCACTGCCATACAGGAGGACTGATATTACATAAAAGTTCAGTACTCTTTTCTTTCTTTCTATTGCTTCAAGTGTCTTCTTCATCTTTGAGGAGATTGTCCAGTATTCACTGCCATATAGGAGGACTGATATTATATAATAGTTCAGTACTCTTTTCTTTGTTTCTTTTGATTCAAGTCTCTTCTTCATCTCTGAGGAAATTGTCCAGTATTCACTGCCATATAGGAGGACTGATATTATATAATAGTTCAGTACTCTTTTCTTTGTTTCTTTTGCTTCAAGTCTCTTCTTCATCTCTGAGGAAATTGTCCAGTATTCACTGCCATATAGGAGGACTGATATTACATAAAAGTTCAGTACACTTTTCTTTGTTTCTTTTGCTTCAAGTCTCTTCTTCATCTTTGAGGAAATTGTCCAGTATTCAGTGTCATATAGGATAACTGATTTATAATAGTTCAGTACTCATCTCTGTTTCTAACAAAATATATCTGTTACTAAATATTTTGTTTAATTTTTGCAAGGTCTCATTTGCTATCCCAATGTGGCTTCGGATTTCCGTGTCATATTTTTCATCGTTTGTTAATACGCTTCCCAGATATTCAAATTGTGGTATTTGTTGGTTGGTTCATTTAACCTGCAGATCAAACTTCATTAGGTCATTTAATACTGAAAATCGTTTTTGATTTGTTTTTTTTTTGTTTTTTTTAGGTTATTTGTTTTTGTTAGCAAGATTCATTCGGATTTGTTTTTAAGGGCAGGGTCCCTAAGTCCTACCCTTGTTATTTAACCCATAACTGGAGGGAAGGAACGGATTAATACCTTTCCCAAGAGTACCAGTGCTTAAATGAATGTAGGGTATTCAGCTGGAATTCGAAATCGGCCCACCGATTTCTCTTTCCGAGTCGATATCCACCGCACCACAACGCACATCCGTCTATAAACGCTTACAGCAGCTGGTATTCCCAAGCGGTCACCCATCTAAGTACTGACCAGGCTCAACGTTGGTTAACTTCGTTGCTCGAGCGAGAACTGGTGTATTCAACGTGATAGGCCGTAAGCCCTGTGGTACTTGTCAGCCAGTCTAGGAGATTGTAAACTCTGGATTTAAAAACGTATGTAACTGACGAAGCATACTATGCCTCCTTGTAAATGATTATGGAGGTCAAAATTCAATATGATCTCAATATGATCTCCACTAAGAGCGATGATACATCGTTGAGGAGACAATACCCCTCCCCCAATAAATAATTTTAGTCATATCATTATTCCTTTTCTATAAATATATACAGTACTGTGCAAAAGTGTTAGGACAAGAACTATTTTATTTTTTATGAGACATCAAAATAAAGTTTAAAATCACCCCTGTCCAAACACTTCTACTGGTAGAAGCGGTTAGGAAACCATTGCTGCGTGAAGTAAACGTAAGAAAGCGCTTAGAATTTGCAAGACAACACAAGGATTGGACAGTAGATCAGTGGATGAAAGTTCTCTGGACAGACGAGTCAAAATTTGAATTTTTTGGCTCTAAAAGGAGACAGCATGTTAGACGGAGACCAAATGAAAGGTACATTGCAATATGCATTGTTCCAACAATGAAGCATGGAGGTGGAAATATTCTTGTTTGAGGATGCTTTAGTGGCCAGGGAGTTGGACACCTGAAGAAAATTGTTGGAAAGATGGATAAAAAATGTATCACCAGATTCTTATCCGCCATGATGTCCCATCTGCGATACGTTTAGTAGGACAAGGATTTATTTATCAACAAGACAATGACCCTAAACATACTTCAAACCTTTGTAAGAATTATTTAACTAAAAAAGAAGAGGAAGGAAGGCTTTGGAATTTGAATTGGCCCCCACAAAACCTTGATTTCAATCCTTATGAACATCTATGGGATATTTTGGATAAAAAAATTGATAAATCTAATGTTACTTTGCAAAACACACTTTGCGAACAAATACAAGCTGCTTGGCAGGAGATAGCATTAGATACATTGAAGAAGCTTGTGATGTCAATGCCTGACAGAATGAAGGCTGTGATCAAAGCAAAAGACTATTGTACTAAATATTAAATTTATTTTGTAACAAATATTTTTTTCTTGTTAAAGCATTTGTTGAGTAAATCAAATAAAATTACTTTAATTAGATTGTTTATTTTCTGTCAATATGTCTTATAAAAGATAAAATAGTTCTTGTCCTAATACTTTTGCACAGTACTATATATATATATATATATATATATATATATATATATATATATATATATATATATATACTTGGTGCGATTGGTAAAATGTCGCAATTATTTTATTATTTAAAAGCAAAAGGCTAGTATTTTTTCTTGTTAAATCATTTGTTGAGTAAATCAAATAAAATTACTTTAATTAAATTGTTTATTTTCTGTCAATATGCCTTATAAGAGATAAAACACTTCTTGTCCTAATACTTTTGCACAGTACTGTATATATACTAGATGCGATTGGTAAATTGTCGCAGTTATTTTGATGCGTCATAAAAGATAAAATAGTTCTTGTCCTAATACTTTTGCACAGTACTGTACTTTCTTTTATGTTACGGGTCATGTGTTTCTACTGTTTTCTGTCTTTTGTAGCTCTTAATAAGTGTCTTTTTTCTCCTAAACCCTATTTTCTCATCCGTTTACTCAAGCTTACGATGCGTTGTTTCCCTGCTCTCTCTCTTGCTTTCAATCTGTCCTGTGAGTATCGGTTTTTCGAAGCCCTCTTTCTTCACTATGAAAAATAATTCTCTTCCAGATATTTAGTATAAATTTCCTTTTTGTTTCCATGTTCTCTACAATTTGTTGTTGCTCACATGTTTATGCTGATGGCATCCGCGACATCCTTCTCCAAAACCATTTGTTTGCTTCATCAAGTGTCTTCTTCATCATTGAGGAGATTTTCTAGCAGTTACAGAAATATGTTACTTAAATTTTTCAAGAGGGAATGGATTGCTGGCAGAGAGCACCAACACTCAAAATTCCTCAAATTAATTAATCAGCACAGGAAAAAAAGCACTGTAATTATTTATTTTTTATTTTTTTTGAGTATTTAAAAACCTCGAAATACATCCAGACATTAACAGAAGTTCCATCATAGAACGTAAGACCACATCTTCCGGTGTTACTGCAGAACTTTTTTCGAATAAAAATTATGTCAGTAGGCCAGGCAGCCACTTGAGTTTTGAGAAGAGTCAAAGATCAGCTAGTTAATAATTGAAGTGTTTTAACTAAACCTTGTTTGACCCTCTTCTGAATGGACACATCCTGACCCAAAAGCCTTGCCTATTTCTTTCAATGGAAACAACAAAATGCTGACCTTGTGAATGGAACAGAGTGTGTATGAAATAATCAAAATATAGAAAAGTTACGGTTACGATAAGCGTTAGGTGAGATATTAAATTTATTTTTATTGTTATGAGTGTATACCAGCCGACGGCAAAATATTATAAGCGTGACAGAAAAGTATATATATATATATATATATATATATATATATATATATATATATTTTCTAAACATATGCTGTTAAATATAAGAGACAATGAATGTCTAATATGTTTAATCATGAGCCGTTCTAAACGTTGTATTTTTGCTTTAATTTCAGTTGAAAATAAAGACAAAAATTCTCCAACATTTGGATAATTATTTATTGATTTTCTTCTAAGCTTTCGGCTCACATGAGCCATCTTCAGAGAGGTTGTTTGGACTGAAATATAATAACATCCACCATCACCGACGATTTTATTTTGTGTTGACATAAAACTCCGCTTGGCAACGGCAATAGTTATCAAAAATAATAAACGCAGTTCTTAAGTTTGCGATGCGGTTTTATGACGTCACACCGCGGGATAGCGCGAAATGACAACAAAACCATGTAGTCAAATGCAATGTAATATGTTATTTCCTGTTTTAAAGTTACTCCCAACAATTTCAGGGATAGGTGCAATTTATGCCTGGAGGAAAAATGGATGATTATAAAATATAATAATCCTAAGGAACTACTTAATCAGCGGAATGAATTAATATTTAAATGCAGACACAAAAATGGATATTAAATAGTCTAGTTAAATCCTGATTGTGATTTGAATTAGTGTAAATTATATTAATTTACATTAATTTAATTTTAAAAGGTTTTATTTTGAAAAATTCCGGAGTGTGCTGCTAATATCATTTTACAGCAAAGGTTGTTATTTTTATTTTTTTGTTTTTATTTTTATCTTTATAATTATTATATTAATCGGTATTTTTTTTTGTTTCTTTTTTCCTCGTTTTTTATAGAATGAATATTATTATTATTACTATCATTATTATTATTATTAAAGTTTCATGAAAATTTTTGTTTGATACACACACACACATATATGTATAAATATATTATTACGAATTTTTATTTTCTATTATTATAATTTTTTATAACTTTTTAAATGTTATTGTCTATTATTAGTATTATTATTATTTAAGTTTTTTTTTAGATTATATTTTAATTTTTTATTTAGTTTTTCTTACTAGGAATCATTATTTTAACTTTATTTAAAATAAATTACTACTAGTGGTTATATTGTAATTTATATTAGTATGTATGATTTATGATGTATTTTTCACCGCAAATATATCCTAGAATCGGTATATTTTAATTTAAGAGAAAATCCCATGTCGCATGAATGAATATTAATGTAATAGACGTAGGTTTGATATAGAAAGTTTATTTTAAATCAATTTAAATTCTTTTCTATATTTTTCTAATTTTTATCTCTTTCTTTTTATTTTCCCCCTCCCTCTTTTTAGGTTTATCTTTCTAACGTTTCATTTTTTTAATGATTTAATTATTTTAACTAAATTTTTTACAAATTAATAGAAATTTTTGGGATAGTAGTAAGTGTAGTTATTTTTTTAAAAATTGTATTAAAATTATGTTGCATAATTTAATTTTGTACCGTAAATATATCCTATTATATTTTAAATTAAATTTCAATGTTAAATTTTTACATGTATGTTAATATATTACAGTTAAATTTTCCGCGTCAGGTTAATATTAGTTTACCGCAAAAGCTTTTTATATTTTTGTTTTTATTTTTATTTTTTTATAATTTTTATATTTATAGATATTTTTGTAATTCCTTTTGTCTTCGTTTGTGATAGTATGAATATCATTTTTTTATTCTTATTCTTTTTTTTTATTATAATTATCATTACGTTTTAGAGAAATTTTGTTTGATGCATATATGTATATATAAATATATATGTATATAAATGCATATATATATATATATATATATATATATATATATATTTGTTATCCTTTATTGTTTTATTTATTATTATTATTATTTTAGGTATTTTTTTAAGATTGTATTTTAATAAATTATATTTTCTTATTGGGAGTTATTATTTTAACTATAGTTAGAATAAATTACCACTAGTGGTTGTAATGTAATTTATGTTAGGATATATGATTTATTTTTCACCATAAATATTCCCTATAGTAAGTATATTTTAATTTAAGAGTAAATCCCTTGTCGCGTTTCTAACAATGAATATGAGTGAATATGAATACGTCTGCTTCGATCTATCGTTTTTTTAATTACTTTAAAATCCGTTTTATCGTGATTTCTTTCTTTTTCCTTCCATCCTTTTGTGTATTTCCCCCTTTTGTTGGGTTTATCTAATCTTTCCTGTTTCTATATTTATATTTTTTAATTTTAGTATTTTTAATTATTTTAACAATATTTTTTAAATTAGCATTCATTTTTAAAATGATATTAAGAGTAGTTATTTTTTCAAATTGTATTAAAATTATGATGTACAATTTTTTTGTACTGCAAATATATCCCAGTATATTTGAAATTAAATTTCATAGTTAAATTTTTCCATGTTTTTCTAAGAGAACAGTTAAGGGTTTGAGACGCTGTTACGATAAATGGAATCAACATTTATTTCTCGTGATACTGTATTTCCTTTTATTGTATCTCTTTGCCCTTTCTTTTTCTTTTCTTGCTTTCCATTCAGTTTTTTCTGTTTCCCTTTTTTGCTTTTTTCTCTTTTTCCTTTTTTTTACCTTTTTTTTCTCTTCTTTACATTAATCAATCGTCTATCTTTTCTTTATCCTTGCTTTCCTCTTTCTTTTGGGTTCTTTGCGAATGAGCGATAAATTTTCGAAAATAACCGTTACAAATGTCTATTCTAATGTGGACATGTGAGCGTCTATGCAAAATAAAATAAAAGAAAAGAAATTTTTTTGGAGGGGATATTTTGAGGACCAACTGTTGTACCATTTCGGTCGGACGATCCGCGATAATAACATCAGGACGAGGTGAAATATGTATTACCCATTGTAATAATCTAAAATCTTTTATAAATTATATTACTCTGTTAAATTAAATAAATGAATTTAACATCGAGTTTTCTTGAGTTCGTCTTTATCGGAATTTACCTGGATTGTATACCAAGTGTGCTATGTTATATATATATATATATGGTGTATGGTTAGGTCTTGAAAGCTGTCAGAATGCGTTTAGTAAAATAAAGGAAGGTAAAGAAATTGCTGGGTATTATCTATTTATTATACATTAATATTCAAAATCTCATCTTCAGAATGGCAGAAGAGCATGCGTCCGTGCCTTTCATTGACTCACTCGACTGTATTTACTACCAGGCGATCCGTGTTCGAACACAAGTGTCGGCAGTAACACATTAATACTATATGACACTTGGGGAAAACGTGCATATTACAGACAAATAACAACTGTAATTAAGCATTGTATACAACATCAAGAGAATTCTGAGGAAAACATTGTAAATACACTCATAGTTAAATTTGTAAATAAAAATACTGCAAAAAGGCGATTACATAAATAAGCTTAGGTAAATGCAATTATTTATAAAAATATATGAGAAAATGTCATTTTCAGTGGTTGGGTTAAGGTATATTTGTTAATAATTTACTAAATCGCCCGGTTCACACACCACCCACGTCTATTGAACAGGTGTAGATGCTCATACCTTGTTCTCTGTTTAGGATGTGGTTTCCGGCTTTCTCTTTTCCAATCTTTTCATTCAATGAATAATTAAATTTGTCTGACGCTTCCTTAAAAAAAAGTTCCAACCAGCACAAATAAGAGGGTTATTCAATAAATAAGGTGAATTTTTTGGTATAAAGACTTCTACGGGCGTCATTCAATAAATAAAATTTAAATTTGTCTGACGCTTCCTTAAAAAAGTTCCAAGCAGCACAAATACGAGGGTCATTCAATAAATAAGGTGAATTTTTCGGTATAAGGGGTTCTACGGGCGTCATTCAATAAATAAGGTGAGTTTTTCACTACAAGGACCTTTTACGAGGGTTATTCAATAAATAAGATGAATTTTTCGGTACAAGGACTTCTACGAGGATCATTCAATAAATAAGGTGAATTTTTCGGTATAAGGACTTCTAATACAGATAGAAGCTTATTTTATTTTTTCAACGTAGTCTCCCAGCAGTGTCACACACTTTTCCCATCTGTGCATAAGCTTCCGTATTCCCTCAGCGTAAAAATCTTTGGACTGATGTCTCAGCCAATCGCTCACAGCAATTTTGACTTCATCGTCACTTTCAAACATCGTGCCTCTCGCGAACGCTTTCAAGGGACCAAACAGGTGAAAGTCTGAAGGGGCAAGGTCTGGGCTGCAAGGAGGATGAGGGAGCAGTTCCCAGCCCAGCTCGTTGATGGTCTACACCTTTAGGGCTACTGTGTGAGACCTTGCGTTGTCTTGGTGCAAGACGACTCCATGTGACTGATGACCCTTGAGTTTGTTCAACAGATAGGCTCAAATTCCTAGTAATGTCATTCACTGTCACCCTTTTGTCAGACTGAATGGAGGTCATTGACTGATATGATCACTTCAGGAGACCTTACATCTGTAGGTCTCCCAGGCCTGTCTTCATCCTCAACACAGCTCCGTTCTTCTTTAAACAATTTAGCCCTCTTGTAGACATTTTGGGCTGAAACATATGGCACCATACACATTTGACATTCTCCTATGAATTTCAACTGGTTTTCACCCTTCAGCAACCAAAATTTGATAACTGACTTCTGTTCAATCCTGGAGCATTCTTTTGGTTGGTCATCTTTGTTAATCTTCAAAACTCTCAAAGTTTTTTTTTCACTCTGCAAAAAAATTAAATATTAAGAAATAAAGGAAAAAAAGTAAGCTTCTATCTGTATTAGAAGTCCTTATACCGAAAAATTCATCTTATGTATTGAATGACCCTCGTATGTTCAGTTAGATATTTTAGGTTTTGAAGCTATTGATTTCGAACACCCTTAGTGTATAATTTTCCATATCCAATTTTGGCTACGTTATAATTAATATTAGTAATAATATATAGGTAAATCAATTATCGTATCGGACAAAACGGTATGAGACAAAGCTAAGAGAATTCTGCCTACACGACTTCCAATTCAGGGTAATGGATTCTCTGACGTTGATGCTACAGGAAGTGGAAATACTCTTCATTCAAAGTCATGAATATTTTTACGTGCCGCCTGATTTTCCCAGGGCATTGATAACAAATGCTTACCCGTATTGCTTTGCGACCGGAAGTCAGGAACCGGAAGCAACAACGGAGACACCGTCAAATATATGAAAGAAATACGTCTTTCTTAAATTCCGCCAAAGTACCCAGTAACCAGGCACCCATCGACAAAGCGATCACGTCACGTGTCCGGAAGTTGTTACCGGAAGTGCAGGCCTTGATTAAAAGCAATACGCAGCAGTTTGTTTAATGGCTTCTTATTAGGATTTCGGTCACAATAAATTCGCCTTCCATATTGTTATAACGAAATTAAACGCTGTGAATGAAATTGCGTGTGGCTTTAAGGTTTTCACCAGCAGCCAATGTTTCGGGTAAGAAAAGAGTATAAACTTGAAAATATATATAAGTTTGTCTTTGAAGTACTGATTTTTTTAAGGACGTAGACGATCTTGGCTCCCCACAACTTCCTGTCCTTTGTAGATCTGATTTCCTTAAAACTTCCTCGTTGTCCACATGATATTCTCAGCATCTTTCTAAAGATCCACATCTTTGTTGCCTCGTTTGTTTGTTTAACAGCGCATTAACATTCTATGGGTCATTATGGCATAGAATTAATTTTCTTGGAAGTATTAACTTTTTCTTTGAAAAAGATATATTGCTTCTATTTTTATAGAAACGTATTGCTGCTAATTTTCTTTTCTTATAGAAATATATTGCTGTTTTTCTTTTCTTATAGAAATGTATTGCTGCTATTTTCTTATAGAAATGTGTTACTTCTATTTTTTATAGAAATGAATTACTGCTAATTTTCTTTTCTTCCACTCAATGGTGAACTGGGCTAAGAAGTGGCTCGTAAATTTCAATGCTTCTAAAACGAAACTGTTGTCTGTCAACCATCACAGGCAATCACTCCTGCCACCCATAAGCATGGAACAAGCGAGTCTCCCTGAAAGCAATACACTGCGCCTCCTCGGCCTTACCCTACCTTCCGACCTCAAGTAGAATCATTACATTGAGTCAATAGTAAAATCCACCGCTGGGAAGATTGGGTCACAGTGTCGGACACGAGGTTTTTTCCGCCTGAATCCATCTTGCACGTATACAAACAAAACATCCGACCGTGCATAGAATAGTGTTGTCATATCTGGTCAGGCGCCTCTGCTGTTCATCTCAGGGTTCTCGAGAATCTGTCATGTGATTGGTCACGACCTGGCAGCTCTACTCCAGCCACTTTCTCACCGGCGGGATGTGGCTTCCCTCTGTCTCTTCTACAAATATTCTGCTCCGACAAACTTAGGTCATTGGTGCGCCCTCCACAAGAATTGCCTCGTTCAACCAGACTGGCAAAAAGGTCCTACCCTTTTACTGTTAAATCAACCAAATGTAACCAACAATTCTACTCCATCAGTTTCTTTTCTCGCACTTCCCGACTATGGAACTCCCTTCCATATACTTGCTTTCCTGACGACTGCAACCTCCAGGAATTTAAATGCAATGTCAATTCCCATCTGTTATCCACTTGACTCCAGTCTTTTCTACATCACCCCGTGTATCTTGTTCTTCTCCTTTCTCTCTACTTTGGTAATTGTATTCACTAATGTGTTCCCATCTTTCTCTTGCCTATTTTCTGACACTCCCTGTAACTGGTTCGTCTTTCTCTTTGCGCTCCTCCTGCCTAAACTTTTACTCTCTTATGTAACCCCCTGCGCATCAGTGGCGGTACCGCCTTGTTACAGGTGAAACGATAAAAAAATTTATTGCTGCTAATTTTTTTCCTATGAAAATGTGTTACTGGTATTTTTACTATTAATTTTTTTTTTTATACTTTCATATGTTTGGATCCCAGTTTAAGAGTTAAATATTTGTCCATAGCTGTGACCAGCCTTTGAGTTTTGAAAAACAAATCACTCGACTGGTGGTCGAGAGCGAGAGAAAATTTACTCGGCGGAAAATCATTTCACTCAACCGACTCCATTTTCTTAATAGTCGCCTTACGTAAACAGCGGGAATCTGTTTATTAAAATTTCGTGCGCGTTAGAAAGATTTAATTTTTTTAAAAAAAATAATAACAACAAAATTTGATCTTTCCTTTTTCTCTTAATAATAACAAACATTTTGATGATGAAACTTTGTTTTTATTTTGTTTGAGCCCTTTTTGCATCATGATATTTTTTTTTTTTTTTTGGCAGTTGAGTGGAGGTACCTAAATTCGCTGTTTCTATCTTCTGTTTGACTACAACCTCCATCTCAAAGATAATAAAAAAAATAACAAATCTGATTTTCTCAACGATTTTCAATAAAAAAAACTTTTACTTGTATAATTTGTTTTTCGGTGTGTGGTTGAAAGAAGTATGCGTTTTTTTTCTTTCTTTCACATATTCATTTTTTTTTTTCGTAAGCGGAGAGGAAATATAGATCTTGAGTCAAGAATAATATTTTTCCAAATGAGTTTTTAAAAATCTGTGGGCGTCTTTAATCTTGGTGACAAAGACATTTTGGCTCCACTCTGGAAGCGTTAATTAAACGAATGTTTTCACTGACCGGGATGATAAAAGCGAGACAGGGGCTTGTCAATTTAAATTCCATTTGTCAGATCTTGCTTTGATGATTGCAGGATGTCACTGTCTTTTGTTTAACCACATATTTGGGCATAAATCAGGCACCTTGCCTAAGACCAAAGAGTTCAATAATCACATTGTAGGCCATTCTAAGTAACTTGTGAATCTGCAAAGGCATGCATTTGGGTTGTAAAAGGAATAAAATTTCCTTTTTTTATATTTGAAAGGACACGTTTCATTTCAAGATTTTTAATCGACCGCGGACGAGTAAAGCAATAAAGTTTTTCATCGACTGAGTCGATCGGGGGAATGAAATCTCAGAGGCTGGCTGTGAACCTAACAGGTACTACCACCCCGGGTCAGGGTAGGTCTGGGAACAACAGTAATAAGGGGGTGGTTCCAGGCTTCACTAAATCTCCAATCTCTTGATAAAATAACCTTGTTGCCGGATGTAGTTTATCGTCATACCCAGGATTATCAACTAAAATATATCTTAAGATACAGAACAAGAAATCATTTTGTTAATACTTAATTGTAGTTTATGAAATACAAATGTTCTTTAACCACCCCCTACCCCGATCAGATATATTGCTGAATTATGTAGTTTATCGTCGTGTCCAGGACGGCCTGTTGTCTAGTCACTTCTTCATTTGTAAGAAAATTTTCCAACATTCGGTGTCATATAGAAAGATCGATATGAGATTATTGTTTAGCAGTCTTTTATTTACATTATTTGCATTATTCGTACTATTGTCCTCATCTTTGTTGCCATTTTGAAGACGCTCCGGCCTTCTTCAGCTGCTAGGAATTTCGAAACGAACCCTTTATTGGGGTATATCATTCTCATTACATGCGCGAAGCTACTTCTGGTAGTCATGAGTTATCTTCCTTTAACTTAACTCTCTAAGTTATTTGTTCCCATTACTGTAGCCTGGATGTGCGTTGTGGTGCATTGGATATCGGCTCGGAACGAGAAATCGGGGAGCCGAGTTCGAATTCCAGCCAAATTCATTGCATTCACTTACGCGCAAATACCCTTGGGAAAGGTATTAATCTGTCTATTCCTTCCAGTTATGGGTTAAATAATAGGGCAGATTGGGTTCTATAGCCTTGATCGTCTACCGCAGAAAGTAATGGCAACCTACTGCGGGATAACCTTTTGCCCCCCAGTCAGTCATGTCTCGAAAGAGACATGATCGCCCAAGCCATGTGACCTTAAGAATTTCTGGGACTTATAAACCTGATGTTTCAGAAACCATTTTTTTACCAGAGTTCATATTACGATTTTTGATGCTAATGATTTTCTCTTGTATTTTTTATCAGAGCTCATTTTGCAATCTTTTTTTGACTCTCATGATTTTTTCTAGCACTCCGTATTACTGGTTCCCATAGATGAGGACAATAGTCCGAATAATGTAAATAGTGTAAATATTACTTCATCTCAGAAGTTTAGACAAATAAATATTTTATTTGTTTCTAAAAACAATACACAAATAACATTTGTAAAGGATGTTAGTAATTACTATTGTCCTCATCTTTGATGCCACTTTTACGACGTAAATCTGGAGAATCTGATACTCACAGGGCCAGATAGAGGGAGAAAGCGACAGAGGAAAGCAGTGGATAACATATTTGAAGAGCCTGAGCAGGTGGATGACAGGACGGGGGTTGCGAGATGTTACTGGAGAGATCGTGATAAGAGCCACCAGGGATAGGGAGACGTGGAAAGCCATGATCGCCTACGTCCTGAAAGGACAAGGCACATAGAAGAAGAAGAAGAAGAAGAAGAAGAAGAAGAAGAAGTAAATGGTCGATTTTTGGTGTCAAAACCTATCCTTATCGAATAGGCGCATATATTTTAAGCGTCACACGATATGATATGCATTATTCATAATCACAAACACATGGTCGTCATTAAAAAGTGCTGATTGTGTATTAAGGAATGTGCATTATGGTGTAAGAATGTTCGTTATGGTGGAATGAATATCGGTTCCGAACGAAAAATCAGAGAGCCAAATTCAAATTCTAGTTGAATTTGTTGCATTTACTTTCGCACAAATACCCTTAGGTAAAGTATTAATCCGTCTCTTCTCTCCAGTAATGGGTTAAATAACAGAACCGACTGGATTCTATAGTCTTGGTCGGCAACGAGTCTATTGCATAAAGAATTGGTAACCTAATGTGAAAGAATATTCTACCTAGTCAGTCATGTCTTGAAATAGACATGATCGCCCAAGCGTGTATCACGGATGGCACTTAACTGACGAGCTGTTTATGGGGGTGTTTCAAAAAGTTGTTTGTTTTATTCTATAAGAAATAAAGAACACAAACATATAACGCATCAGAATATAGCTATACCTTTTCGTAAACCGGCTGCCAACCAAGGCTAGAGAGAGTAGTATACCATGTTATTTATCTCCGTAGCTTGAAGTTTGCGGAACAGATTAGCCGAAATTCGGACCCGATTGCTCGAGTCCTTTTTTCTCACCGATAACCATTACGCTAACTACTCATCAAACAATCCAATCAAAAATAATTTATTATATTTTTTTTATTCCTGCTGACTTTTGCAAATTTGTGATCTAATTATACCAGGCTTAGTGAAAATGTAACGCAATTTGTTTCATTATATAAGAAATATGGAACGCAGTCAAGCATAGTTAATCAATATATGATAGGTTCATTAACCCTACTTCTCAATATAGTCATTATCGATGTTCCACCTACGATGGAGGGCATATATCCCAATTTCGTAAAGATGAGATGGTTGCTAATATATCCAATTCCTTATACGAGGGTCATTCAATAAATAAGAAGAATTTCTCGGTATAAGGACTTCTAATACAGATAGAAGCTTACTTTTTTTTAATTTTTCAACATAGTCTCCCAGCAATGTCACATACTTTTTCTATCTGTGCACAAGCTTCCATATTCTCTAAGCGTAAAAATCTTTGGACTGATATCTCAGCCAATCTCTCACAGCACTTTTGGCTGCATCGTCACTTTCAAACTTCGTGCCTCTCGTGAACGCTTTCAAGAGACCAAACAGGTGAAAGTCTGGAAGGGTAAGGTCTGGGCTGTAAGGGGGATCAGGGGACAGTTTCTCGTGGTGTCAGTTAACAAATACTAAAATAACGGAGATTCTGAAGAGTCAGGATCACCTTCGTTCTGAAGAATATATTTATATTTTTAAGCAATTCCGCCTCAGCTAAGTGAAACTGCCACTAATATGTCGGGGTTACAGAGAGTGAAAGTGCGGGAAAAGACAGGGTACCAAGTTGGGTTGAGCGAGCTTCCTCCCCGACGGAGAAAGTTACAATGTGATTTGTTTAAGGACAGGGTCCCAAGTCTTACACTCTTATTTAAACACATAACTGGAGGGAAGTGACGGATTAATACCTTTCCCAAGGGCACCAGTGCTTAAGTGAATGCAGGGTGTTCAACTGGAAATCGAACTCGACTTACCGATTTCTCTTTCCGAGCCGACATTCACTGCACCACAACGCACATCAGTCACTAAACACTTACAGCACCTGGTATTCCCATCTAAGTACTGACCAGGCTCAACGTTGCTTAACTTCGGTGATCGAACGAGAACCGGTGTGTTCAACGTGATATGACCGTAAGCGCAAAAGACTGAGTACAGTGGGTGTTGAAGAAAGTATAAAAAAAATGAACGAGACACAAAAAGATAGAAGCGGGTATCTGACGTAACATTTACATTTTTGTATATTGTAGCTATCAGAGAAGAAAGTAAAGGGGAGAGTGTTCCAGATGCGGGAAGAGCGAGGAAAGAATCTGTTAGAGTAGAAGTGTTGATTACATTTAACTATTCCAACAATAAAAGAGAGAGTCCTAGATGCCAAACTAGTAGTACGCTTAAATTCACGTGGTCTGGGCACCAGGTAAAAAAGTTCGTCAGAGCCGTTACCATGAAAATATTTCTGGAAAAGACAGAGGGAAGCCACGTCACAGTCACTGAACTTTAGATGTCAAGTCAGGATTGATTACGTTGCAAATACGTCGATTATATCAATAACCTAAAGAAGAATAGCAAGAGCACCCGACCAGATATGGCAACAGTATTCGATGCTCGGACAAATGGTAGATTTATAAATGTGCAAGATGGATTATGAAGAGAACCTCGAGATGAATAGCAGAAGCACCCGACCAGATATGGCAACAGTATTCGATGCACGGACAAATGGTAGATTTATAATTATGCAAGATGGATTATGAAGAGAACCTCGAGGTGAATAGCAGGAGCACCCGACCAGATATGGCAACAGTATTCGTTGCACGGACGAATGGTAGATTTATAAATGTGCAAGATGGATTATGAAGAGAACCTCGAGATGAATAGCAGAAGCATCCGACCAGATATGGCAACAGTATTCGTTGCACGGACGAATGGTAGATTTATAAATGTGCAAGATGGATTATGAAGAGAACCTCGAGATGAATAGCAGAAGCACCCGACCAGATATGGCAACAGTATTCGTTGCACGGACGAATGGTAGATTTATAAATGTGCAAGATGGATTATGAAGAGAACCTCGAGATGAATAGCAGAAGCACCCGACCAGATATGGCAACAGTATTCGTTGCACGGACGAATGGTAGATTTATAAATGTGCAAGATGGATTATGAAGAGAACCTCGAGATGAATAGCAGAAGCACCCGACCAGATATGGCAACAGTATTCGATGCACGGACAAATGGTAGATTTATAATTATGCAAGATGGATTATGAAGAGAACCTCAAGATGAATAGCAGGAGCACCCGACCAGATATGGCAACAGTATTCGATGCACGGACAAATGGAAGATTTATAATTATGCAAGATGGATTATGAAGAGAACCTCAAGATGAATAGCAGGAGCACCCGACCAGATATGGCAACAGTATTCGATGCACGGACAAATGGTAGATTTATAATTATGCAAGATGGATTATGAAGAGAACCTCGAGGTGAATAGCAGGAGCACCCGACCAGATATGGCAACAGTATTCGATGCACGGACAAATGGTAGATTTATAATTATGCAAGATGGATTATGAAGAGAACCTCGAGGTGAATAGCAGGAGCACCCGACCAGATATGGCAACAGTATTCGTTGCACGGACGAATGGTAGATTTATAAATGTGCAAGATGGATTATGAAGAGAACCTCGAGATGAATAGCAGAAGCACCCGACCAGATATGGCAACAGTATTCGTTGCACGGACGAATGGTAGATTTATAAATGTGCAAGATGGATTATGAAGAGAACCTCGAGATGAATAGCAGAAGCACCCGACCAGATATGGCAACAGTATTCGTTGCACGGACGAATGGTAGATTTATAAATGTGCAAGATGGATTATGAAGAGAACCTCGAGATGAATAGCAGAAGCACCCGACCAGATATGGCAACAGTATTCGTTGCACGGACGAATGGTAGATTTATAAATGTGCAAGATGGATTATGAAGAGAACCTCGAGATGAATAGCAGAAGCACCCGACCAGATATGGCAACAGTATTCGTTGCACGGACGAATGGTAGATTTATAAATGTGCAAGATGGATTATGAAGAGAACCTCGAGATGAATAGCAGAAGCACCCGACCAGATATGGCAACAGTATTCGATGCACGGACAAATGGTAGATTTATAATTATGCAAGATGGATTATGAAGAGAACCTCAAGATGAATAGCAGGAGCACCCGACCAGATATGGCAACAGTATTCGATGCACGGACAAATGGTAGATTTATAATTATGCAAGATGGATTATGAAGAGAACCTCAAGATGAATAGCAGGAGCACCCGACCAGATATGGCAACAGTATTCGATGCACGGACAAATGGTAGATTTATAATTATGCAAGATGGATTATGAAGAGAACCTCGAGGTGAATAGCAGGAGCACCCGACCAGATATGGCAACAGTATTCGATGCACGGACAAATGGTAGATTTATAATTATGCAAGATGGATTATGAAGAGAACCTCGAGATGAATAGCAGAAGCACCCGACCAGATATGGCAACAGTATTCGTTGCACGGACGAATGGTAGATTTATAAATGTGCAAGATGGATTATGAAGAGAACCTCGAGATGAATAGCAGAAGCACCCGACCAGATATGGCAACAGTATTCGATGCACGGACAAATGGTAGATTTATAATTATGCAAGATGGATTATGAAGAGAACCTCAAGATGAATAGCAGGAGCACCCGACCAGATATGGCAACAGTATTCGATGCACGGACAAATGGTAGATTTACAATTATGCAAGATGGATTATGAAGAGAACCTCAAGATGAATAGCAGGAGCACCCGACCAGATATGGCAACAGTATTCGATGCACGGACAAATGGTAGATTTATAATTATGCAAGATGGATTATGAAGAGAACCTCAAGATGAATAGCAGGAGCACCCGACCAGATATGGCAACAGTATTCGATGCACGGACAAATGGTAGATTTATAATTATGCAAGATGGATTATGAAGAGAACCTCAAGATGAATAGCAGGAGCACCCGACCAGATATGGCAACAGTATTCAATGCACGGACAATGCAGATTTGTAAATGTACAAATAGACTCTTTTGATATGACTCAGTGACCCACCCTTCTTAGAAGTAGATGCCGCTGTAGATTCGATTTAGTCATTTCATTTCAAGTTGGTTTAAAAATTGAGGCCAACGAGATTCGGTGTGGTGCTCTCCAAGAGACTAGAATCCGCTATGGTGATGTGGGACAGGAATGTTTCTTTATGGTGGTTACAGGAAAGCAGTTTGTTTTGAAGTCGTTAAAATTTAAAAGCCATTTTCTGTCTAGATTAACCACTGATTAGGATAGAATCCTGGGGGACACTCGTATTCGTGTGAATGTATCTGGAAGCGGTCCCATATAAACCAACGTTCATATCACGATTTCATAGGAACCGCTGGATTCAATCAAATAATCGTCAAATAATATTGTCGCCCTGGATTTGCGTAGAAGCCCAGCATGCCAAACCCTGTTAAACGCCTTCAAGGTATCCAGAGCCACGGCTTTGCTATTATTATCAAGAGGCTGGTATACATATTCATTGATGGCCATTAATACAATTAGCGCTGGACCTGGCGTAGCGGAAGCCATATTGTTTGTCAGAGAGTGGTTCGTGAGAGGTGAGATGTTTAACCACTTCCGCGTTGATGAGAGTCTCCAATGCTTTGTCGAAAGTAGTAAGAGTCTAACAGAGCAATAGTTAAAGTGGTCAGTGTCTTCACCAGAGTTCGTAAAACAGGAACTATTGATGAGGACTTCTTACTAGGTGGAAAGCAGGAGAGAGGCAATCGTTGGGGAGTTTTGCGAGGGCTGGATCTTGCTCAGGTGCGCATTACTATTCGGACGACGGCTGGGATCCCATCATCGCCACTTTATTTATGAGAGTCTCATTTAGAAATGATATCTGTAATGTGATAGATACCGACTTGGCAGACCGCCTGCAGTCTCTCTCCCACCGGCGAGACGTGGCTTCGCTGTGTCTCTTCTATAAATACTTTCACGGCTTCTGCTCCGATGAACTTAGATCACTGGTGCCCCCTAAATACGAATTTGCACGAGATACTAGATTAGCAACTAGATCCCACCCTTTTACAGTGAAATCGATAAAATGCAGCCGTAACTTCTACTCCAACAGTTTCTTTCCTCGCACTTCCCGACTGTGGAATTCTCTTCCAAACGATTGCTTCCCCGACGGCTACAATCTCCAGGAGTTTAAATGTAAGGTCAATAGACACCTCCTAACACACTAACCTGCTCCCATTCTATCAAACACTCTTCCCATCTGCCCGACACTCATCCTCGCTATCCTTACTCATCTGTCACCTTTCTCCTGACTTTCCCTATGTCTATCCACTCCTTCTCTTTACCTTCCCCTATGTAGCCCCATGCGCAATAGTGGCAGTGGAATGCCTTGCTTGGGGTGAGATGATTAAAAAAAAAAAAAAAATATCCGTAATCAGAGACGAGTTTATATCACTTAGATGCCTTTCTTGGTTGGGAATTGGATGTGGATACTCCAGATCGGTCATGTGTTCAGTTGGAAGAGAATTTGCGAGCAATGCATTCAACTTTACCTGCTGTAAATGTTAGAACTTTGAAATAATTGAATTGTAACTTTGAAAAGGATTGTTGCTTTTATGTTTTTCAGCACACTCTTTCAGAACTGCGAAATTTTAAGATGCTATACCTTAATTCATTCTATCAGTGAACAATAAATTTGCTTTATTTAGTACATTCTTTTATTTATAACGATTAAAGACATCGAAACATATGCAGTAATCTGCACATATAAAAATCCACCATCCGCCCGTGCATTGAATATTGCTACCATATCTGGTCGGGTGCTCCAACTATCCACTTAGGTGTCCTCGACCGAATCCAACAGAGAATCTGTAATGTGTTCGATCCCGCCTTGGCAGCTAGGAAGCATTCGCTTTCTCACCGACGCAGTGTAGCTTCCCTGTGTCTCTTCTACAAATACTTTCACGGCTCCTGCTCCAATGAAATTAGCTCACTGGTACCCCCTATATATGAATTTCCTCGAGCCACAAGATTAGCAACTAGGTCCCACCCTTTTACTGTGAAATCGATAAATTGTAAACGCAAATTCTACTCCATCAGCTTCTTTTCTCGCACTTCTCGCTTGTGGAATTCCATTCTGCATATTGCTTTTCCGACAGATATAATCTCCAAGAATTTAAATGTAAAGTCAATAGTCATCTTCTGTCTCATTAACTTACATCCTCTTTCTTATGCTTTTTTCTTCGTCCACTCCACTCTCATCAGTATTCTCATCTTTCTCCTACTCTCTTCCTGACACACCTTGCAACCTCTCACTTCTTCTCATACCTTTTCTCCTATGTAACCCCTTGCACAACAGTGGCAGTAAAATGCCTTGTTTGGAGCGACACGGTGATTAAAAAGAATCACCTCAGTACAGCCGGAAGAAGTGGTTCCTGTGGGTAACAGAAGTGACGCATGCGCGAGACGATGATTGAGATTTGACTTAAATTTTTTTTTCTGGAATGAAAGCATCGATGAAGGCTTTCACCCGGGAGAAATCCCTAGAGGGGCATTTTTGAACAGGGTGGTTAAACACTTTATTCCAGTGGATGTTACGACGAAAATCACGGAACGAATCCCAATCCGCACGTTGATAACTGAAAGATATTCACTTAGTAGGAGGTTCTTGGCTGATCGGGGAGCTAAAATAGATGTTTACAGACACCCCTGCGTAATCAGTGCTGCAGAGCAAACAGAGCTGCATAGAATGACATGAGTCAGTGATAGAAGTAAAGAAGAGATCTAGAAGAGAAGCAGGTCTTTCATGGTTAGTAGGGGGAACAAGTGGGGAAATCCACTACTTGCGTTAGAGATTGAGTGATTCAGAGTTTGGATGACAGCAAGATCAGTGACGAATTGTTTAAGCCACTTGGAATTATGGGTATTAAAGTCACCGAAAACAAATATATTTGTATACGAGTGTAGCGAAATGACCCTGTCTATATTGTCAGAAATAATATCAAGCACGCAACGGTAATGAGAAAAGATTTTCTTAACTGAAACAGTTACGTATTTCGCACGAGACCTCAGTAAATCTGTACGCTAATATAGATCATGTGTTGAGCTGTAGGGTTCTCAAATAGAATTGTTCTCCGCGTATGGCTACAGTTTTTTTTTTTATCTCATTTAAGCTTCGTCGTCAAAATATATACAGTATTTGTTTCTCTAGTCTGTCGGTTTTAATTAGCTTGACGTCCTCTTACCAGCTACAGACGTATCCTGACACCACTAAAAAAAGAGTTTCACCCTTTATTTTAAAATATTCTAGACACATACGTTAATTGACACCACGAAATGACAGTTCCGGCTTTATATTTATAAAAGTGGCTGATGCTAGGTGGGTTTCTATAACTATTCTTTGAGACTACTGGTGAAGAGACATTTGATATTAAATTGAAATTATCAAAATTTGAAGAGAGTAGTACATTTGATACTTTTCGCCTGCCTTAACTTAGAGAAATGGAATCAATTGAATGTTGTATGTGTGACGTAATAAGTAAAGAAGTTGTGTAGAATAGCGTGTACAAGTTGGAAATTTTTTTTTAATAATCATATCGCCCCAAGCAAGCTATTTTTCTGCCACTGTTTTGCAGGGGGTTACATAGGAGGACAGTTATGAGAAAGAGTGACAGGTTATAGGGGGCATCAGAAAGTGGTTGAGAGAAGGATGACTTTGGCCATAAAGCGAGGGATCAGTTTATATATTGATTGTAAAGTAAAGTTGATCTCCCACTTTATACCCACATTATAATAGTATAGAATTTTTTTTTATAATAGTACAGAAATTTATTAGTTGAATTTCAATTTCATGAACACTGCTAGTCATTAAGTTTTTTTTTTTTTAATAATCATATTGCACCAAGCAAGGCATTTTACTGCCACTGTTTTGCAAGGGGTTACTTAGGAGGAAAGTTATGAAAAAGAGTGACAGGTTATAGTGGGTGTCAGGAAGTGGGTAAGAGAAGGATGAGAATGATGTCGGGGAAGCAAGTAAACGGAAGGGAATTCCACAGGCGGGAAGTGCAAGAAAAGAAGATGCTGGAGTAGAATTTGCGTTTACAATTTATTGGTTTCACAGTAAAAGGTTAGGACCTAGTTGCTAATCTTGTGGCTCGGGGAAATTCATATGGCCACCAGTGAGCTAAGTTCATCGGAGCAGATGCCCTGAAAGTATTTGTTGAAGTGACCCAGGGAAGCCACATTGAGCCGGTGAGAAACTGATTGTATCTGAGCTGCCAAGTCGGGATTGATCACATTAGATTCTCCGTTGGATTTTGTCAAGGACACCAAGGTAGATTGCAAGAGCAACTGACCAGATATGGCAGCAATATTCAATGCACATCTGAACGGTGGAATTTGGTGAACCGGTCTAATTCGAATATAGAAGTAGTAGTAGTTTTGCAATGCCAATTCACCTTCCGATCTCTGTGTCTCACTTTCCTTCTTCTGTTAGAACACTTCCCAGGTATTTAAATTTTTGTACCTGCTTGATTTTAGTATCCCCCACCTGTATTTGGCATTTTTGGCTACCCTTTTTGCTGATGACCATGCATTCGGCTTTCTTTGCAGTTTATTTTAGTTTTTCTATTCACTCTCTTCAGCTACCTTCTGTAGAAGGTCTTGTAGTTTCCTTTCCGTGTCTGCTATCAGCACTGTATCATCTGCGTACCTTATGTTGTTCAAATTGTGGCCTCCGATGACAAATCCAGGTATAACATCTTGGGTCATCAAAATAACAATACAACGATGTAATCCTTCAAAAAACGACAACTTTTGTTGCTAATAACTTGATTTTTTGGAAACGTCCAACGTGTTAGTTTCATCTGAAAATGTTTGTGGATGAATTGCAACAGATGAAATAGCAATGTACGTCAATTCCAAACAATGTCTGATCTGTGTGATGTCATATACATCACTTAAGAATAACATTCCAGCTAGCTTTCTGCAAACATTTATATCGACGATGCCTAAGCGAATTTTTGAACCTATTCACAATGGCGGCCGTACAACTCATTACTAAGACGTCTTGTTGGGTAATTTTTACTCTGTTTATAACTTCAATTCCGTGTGGTCTGAGACTTTTGTCCAGTTAGTATTCGGCATAATTTCCCGGTATTCAAATGTAACGAAAGAGAAAAATTACCGATATCGAAAAACATTTTGTGGTCTACCGATGAAAAATTACCAAAAATTGTTACCACAAAAAGAGCTGTTATGAGTATCAGAAGCTATGCTAATTTTCTTTCCTTCCTGTCTGGGGTGGCCAATCGGAAAAATTGTTCGGTGAATAAAGGCCGTTGGTTTTTGTTTACTGAGAGTAAATTTTTTAACTTTGAGGGAGAAAGCACGATTTTTGAGCTTGGTGAGTGAAAGTGCGTTTTTGCTGTTGCGGTGGGTGGGAAGGTTGGATATCTGACCTCGTTTTTGTTACTACGTTGCCTGCTCGACTGTTCACAAACTATTTGCTGTTGAACTTAGTGTTGACAGACGGTTTGTTTTTCTCTTTTTATTACATCAAATTTTCCCTATCAAATGCTAAAAAAGATCTTAATTTTTATGTTAATTTTTTGAAGCTCTACTTAATAAGTGGTCGAATCTAACAAAGCATAAAGTATAATTTTTCTTTATTTTAAGACAACCGTAAGATGTTGTCCAGAGGTTTATACACATCTTGTTGCACATTATTTGCCCCATTTATCCGAATTATTTTAAGGGGTAATAGATTGTTCTGAGAAAATAGCTTAACTTCCAATCATGTAATTGCTTCCAGGAACAGTAGACTTCCAGGTATATTCCATTGTTTTCTGCCTTCGCAAGTTTTCAACCCCACTGTAAGTGACATTTTATGCACACCGTTAAATTCCATGAAACTGCAGTAAACAATAAGAGTTCAGGTATGAGCAGCTCATGATAGAAATGCCATAATTACGACTCTAGCAGCAAACAGACTTGCTACCACGTCCAGTAGATATTGTCATCCAAGCGTGCTTATTATTCAGTCAGTCAGTGCCATATCTGATACATGCTTGGGCGATCATGTCTCGAAAGAGACATGACTGACTGGACAGAAGATTTTCCTGCAGTAGGTTGCTATTACATTCTGCGGTAGACTGGTTGCCAGCCAAGGCTATAGAACCCAATCTATCCTGCCGCTTAACTCATAGCTGGAGGAAGAAGAGATAGATTTTATTACATTATTAAGTATAATTAGTGGGGGATCAGTTTATTACTTATAATAATAGAAAATCATTCCCCCACTTTATGCTCAGTAGAAGTTTTAATTGTGTTTCCAACTATTATATTCAGTCAGTAAGCTAAGTGCCATACGTGATACACACTTGGGCGATCGTGCCTCGAAAGAGACATGAATGACTGTGTAGAAGATTTTCAAGCAGTGTGTTGGTATTACTTTATGCTGTAGACTGGTTGCCAACCAAGGCTATAGAACCCAAGCTTTCCTGCCATTTAACTCATAGCTGGAGGGAGAAGAGATAGATTATATTACATTAATAAATTAAGTATAATTAGTGGGGGATCAGTTTATTAATTAATAACAATAGAAAACCGATCCCCCACTTTACGCCCAGTCAAAGTTTTAATTATATTTCCAGCTATTATATTTAGTCAGTCAGTTAATTGCTATAAGTGATGTACGCTTTAGGCGATCATGTCTCGAAAGAACATGACTGACTGGGCAGAAGATTTTCATGCAGTAGGTTGCCATTGCTTTCTGCGGTAGACTGGTTGCCAGCCAAGGCTATAGAACCCAATCTATCCTGTTATTTAATCCATCACTGAAGAAAGAAAAGGACAGATTAATTCCTTTCGCAATGATATTTGCGCGTTAGTGTATACAACAAATTCAACTGGAATTCTACGTTCTGTTTCGTTCCGAGCCATTATCCTCTGCAGCGATGTCTAATTCATAGCACTTTATTAAAAAGAATAACTGTGAACTTACCGCAAGCAATACCTCCCCAAGTAAATTGGAAATGAGAATATTATTTGTTTTCTTTCTTTTTACTGTTACAGGTCTTGTAAGCAAGATTATTAAATTGTAAGTTCAATATAATTAATTTTGTGATTTGATACGTACAAATTTTGAATATATTTTTTTAGAAATATGAGGGTACTTTTTAAAATTAGCTGAATTACCTTGTGCTACAGATGAAAAGAAAGTCAATCCAATATTAGGTAATGCTTAGTTTTTAAACATTGCTCAATTTGTTATTTGTATCCCAGTCTAGGAACCCTTCTTGTAGATCAATATTTGATTAATCAGTGAATAAGAAGTGGGGGAAGGTAACTTTTCTTTCAAAAACGTAATCCTGAATAGATCCTTCACTTTTTGCTGCTAGACTTTCAAATGTAGCCAAATTCACTACTTGAAGTCCAATCTGACAACCCCCTTTTAGAACAGTAATGTGCATTCTCTTTTATGTGCCGTGTCCCTTTAGGACTTAGACGATTATGGCCCTCCATGTTTTCCTTTCTCTTGTAGTTTTTAATAATTTTTCTTGTTATTTCTCAAAAAACCCTGCTCTGTCATCCATTTGCTTAAACCCATCAAGTATGTCACGCGCTTTTTTCTCTTGTCCATCTTTCTCTTTAACTACCCTGTGAGTATCAGATCCTCCAAGCCCTTCTTCCTCATTCCATGAGAGATTTGTGGACTTGAGAAAATGAATAGCGGAACAGGGTTTGAAAGAAATAACAAGACGAAACTTATTAAGAGCTACAAGTAGCAGGAAGATGTGGAGGGCTATTTACTTTAAGTCCTGTAGGGACAAGGTGCATAAACGAAGAAGAATGTCTGCTGAAAAGTTTGATATTAAGTGGGGGACTACTTTTCTCTTAAAACCAAATCATATATAGAATCCACTTTTCATCACATGACGCTCATTTTACTATAACACGATCTGGTAACATTTCATGGGTTCCTCAGTCTTTGCCCAAAGAATATTTTCTACCATTAATCAATATCTATAAAACCTTGATTGCTGATCAGTAACTGCACATAACCATTCTTGCACCAGAGTTAACGTTTCAATTCCAGGAAAAATTGAGTTTTTAACTTTTCGTGTGAGGCATTTCCCAAGGGGTCTTGACCATTTTTTAATGTTTTATCCATTCAAGACGTAGGAAATCTACAATGACGATTGCCACGCGCAAGGGGAACCACGACCGTAGAGATAGAGACGGTCGCCTCAGATAGAGTCCTGGCTGAAGATGTTGTTGTTTTGTTTTTATGGCAAATCAACCTCGGCGGGTCATTTATTGCCAACTAAACTTTATTTATTTATTGCTGGTAATACCTTTTTCTTTCAACAATTTATTGTTGTGTATATAAGTTTTTGTATCTAGTAATACATTTTTCTTTTCGAGTATCAAGATTCATTGGGATTTGTTTTTAAGGGCAGGGTCCCCAAGTCCTACCCTTGTTATTTAACCCATAAATGGAGGGAAGGGGCAGATTAATACCTTTCACAAGGTTACCAGTGCTTAAGTGAATGCAGGGTATTCAACTGGAATTCGAACTAGGTTCACCGATTTCTCTTTCGGAGCCGACATTCACTGCACCACAACGCACATCCGTAACTAAACGCGTACAGCACCTGGTATTCCCAAGCGTTCACCCATCTAAGTACTGACCAGGCTCAACGTTGCTTAACTTCGCTGATCGAGCGAGAACCGGTGTATTCAACATGACATGGCTGTAAGCCGGCTGAAGATGTAAAGAAACAGAAAAGAGTCAAGAAAGAGTTAAAGTCAAACAACGACCCAACCAGATTTAAAGACGAGTTGCTGCGCTGAGCTAAGGTAGTTAAGACAAATTTACCGCCGTCATTATCTACACACACACACAAAGACCAATCTTCGGCAGTTTTCGTAAAGCTTCAATGGAAAGATTGAATAAAACATTTTGAATCGTCACAACTTGAAAACTCCGATTGGAGTGACAGACATATTACCAACTAAAAGCTTGAATTAATGTTGAAACGACAAATATTATTCTTAGACGAAACTTTCGCTTCGTTTTAAAGATAAGAAATTGATGACTGTTATATTCTTTTTTTTTTTTTTTGTTTTTTTTTGTATGAAAAAAACTTTTTTTCAGCAACTCATTCAGGCGTTATTTAATTTAATTTTGTTGCCGTTCTCATTAACCCAATTGTGCCCGCGTGCCCGGTTTGGTTAACTTGGTAGCAGCTAGCAAGATTTCAGCGTTCAGAGGCAGAGGTAATAGCCACACCGTTGAGTGTCAACCGTAGAGACAGAGACGGTCGCCTTTATAGAAGTCAGGGCTGAAGATGTAAAGAGTCGTGTAGAAGCCTGCCGTCGACTGATCGAAAAGAGTTAAAGTCAAATAACGCGCCTCCGATAGAGTCCTGGCTGAAGATGTAAAGAAACAGAAAAGAGCCAAGAAAGAGTTAAAGTCAAACAACTAACCAACCAGAATTAAGTTAGAATTGCTGCGCTGAGCTAAGGCAGATAAGACAAATTTACCGCCGCCGTCATCCACACACACACAAAGACCAGCTACTGTGTCGAAGCCATCACGACTAACGGCCGAAAAGCTTGTTGTCCGTCGTAAAATCTGGTGCCGTGTTGACCAGCATAGACCCTGACTAACCGCGCTATAAATTATCTGCGGATTACATTCTTGAGAAAGCTACTTGAATAGTTCTTCTTCTTCTTCTTCTTCTTCTTCTTCTTCTTCTTCTTCTTCTTCTTCTTCTATGTGCCCTGTCCCATCAGAACGTAGGCGATCATGGTTCTCTACGTCTCCCTATCCCTTGTGGCTTTCAGTATGTTTGTTCCTGTTACACCTCGCAACCCCCGTTCCGTCATCCACCTGATCAGGCCCTGCAAATATGTTATCCACTGCTTTCCTCTGTCTCTTTTTCCTGCTGTCTGGCCAGTCAGTATCAGGTTCTCCAGGCTCTCCTTCGTCATTGCGTGTCCCAGGAACTTCAGTTGTCTCTTCCTGATGCTCAGTATTAATTTCCTTTTGGTTGCCATTCTTTCCAACACCTCATCGTTGCTTCCATGCTCAGTCCACGATATCCGCAGCATCCTTCTGTAGAACCACATTTCTGCTGCTTCAAGTTTTGTCCTCATTTTCGATGATATTGTCCAGCATTCACTGCCGTATTGAAGAACTGACATCACATAGCAATCCAGCACTCTTTTCTTTGTTTCTAGTGAAATTTTCCTGTGTCTTAGTACTTTACTTAGCTTCTGGAACGCGTCCTTCGCCATACCTTCGGATATAATTACTGGAAATCAGAATTTAGATTTTTCATTAACTCAAAAGAAACGAAGCCAATAATGGTCGGATTTTAGCAAACTCAGACAAGTACACGGCCAACACTTAATAATTTGACCGAAAATAGCTGGCAAGTCAGATGAAAATTTCTCCCCGAATAAATAAAAAGAACAAATTGGAAATTAATGAAATTTGCTTGTAATAGGCTAACGTTTATTAACAACTTGAGACGCGCAAATTAATTACTATATTAAATATTTTTAAAATTAGTGATGTGGAACAAAAGTTAATTAACAATAATTGTTATTTTTTAATTAGTGTAAGAAATGAACAATTGGGTTATTTTAGCTGATGTAATAAGCTTCTCGGAAAAATTCTTCTCGGGAATTTCGTCGCAAGGTTTCATGTATGGATCAATAGCGGAACAACTGCATTTCAACAAGGTCTCCCACTAGACTTCAAATTATCATTATGTTAAATAGTTATTAAGTTGTTCTTAAAGTTTTATCGGTAAAATAATTTTCTAATTAAGCAAACAAAGTGTCCATGAAGTCCTTATCTAGTTTAATGAAACACATTAGAACGGAAACTAAAACAACATTAAATAAAAAAAGAATAGCAACAATTATTGAATTACTAGCAGTATAACCCGGCGTTGCTCGGGTGCAATGAAAGCTTTAAACAAATCCATGCTCCTGAAGTTCAAACTCTTTATACGTTGGCACGAAAGACTAACATGCAATAGTTGTTTCCAGTCAAAGCAAAACCCTAGATTGAAAGAAAAATGAATGGATGTCAAAAGAGTTTTCCGTTGTAAAATGAATTTTGTAGGCTAAATAAGTCCTCTGAGTAAATGGTATCATGGCTGAGACTAAGAACTACAATTATACCTATTTACAGCAAAATCCGAAGCAAAATCCAAAATAAAAGGGCTGAAAACCTGATTTTGACCTGACTCGATAGGGTATCTGGGTATCGATTTCCAATATCGGAGTCAAATAAGTCATCCAAGGATAAACTAACCTAAGGAAGTCCATGAAAACTTATCGTACCAATCAGAAGTAAAATTGGAGAAAACGAACCATATTAATGGCTGAATATCGGTTTTTGATCAGATTCGATAGAAAATCGGGGGTATCGATTTCCGATATCGGGGAAAATGAGTCGCATGAGAAGATCTACTAATGTTTGAGACTAAAAATTATAATTTTACCAAGTTAGAGCAAATTCTGCAGCAAGAACCATGATAAAAGAGCTGAAATCCTGATCTTGATCAGACCTGATCGGATATCGGGGTATCGATTTCCGATATCGGGGTGAATCGGAAAAAATAAGTAGCCCATTACCTGACTGGAAGCCTAAAGGATATTTGTGTGAAGTTTGGTGAGAATCGGATAAAAATTGTGTATTTGTATAAAGGACAGACAAAACAACCAGACAGACATCTTGCCTTATATATATATATATATATATATATATATATATATAGCGGACATTGCACACTACGAATTGTAAAGCAGCATTTTAGAAAAGCATTTTGTAAGTTTCATCATGAGTGATGATTTGTTTTAATAATCATTTCACCCTAAGCAAGGCAGAAATTCTACTGGGGTGCAGGGGATTATAGAGAGTGAATAAAAACGAATAGAGGGGATGTCGAAGAAAAGATATAGATGTATAGCAATCAAAAGATGGAAATGGACGTTGCATTTAAGTATTTGGAGATTCTAGCCATCAGGGAAGCAATTAAATGGAAGTGAGTTCCACAAACAGGAAGTGCGAGAAAAGAAACAATTAGAGTAGAAGAGACGGATACATTTAACTGTTTCGACGGTAAAAGTGTAGGACCCTGATGCCAATCTATTAGCACGCATAAATACGCGTAGTCAAAGATCCAGGAAAAAAAAAGCTCATCAGAGCAGTTGGGTAAAAGAAAATTGTAAAAAAGACAGAGGGAAGCCACATCACGTCGGTGAGAAAGTGAGTGAAGGTGAGTTGTTAAATCAGGATCGATTTTGTTACAGATCCTCCTTTGGATTTTATCGAGAATTTCGTGTTGACGAGCAGAAGCACCCGACCACATATGGCAACAGTCTTCAATGAACGGACGAATGGTAGATTTATAAAAGTGAAAAATGGATTCTGACGAGAAAAACTTTCTGGCCCGACACAGTGACCCAACGTTCCTAGCAGCTATGGATTCAATGTAGTCATTCTATGTAGAGTCATTTGCGGGACCGAGCCAAAAGAGTGCGTTGCTCTCTAGGAGACTAGCGTTATCCATTCTAATGGTAAGCAGCAATGTTTCTCTGTGGTGTTAAAAGATAGTTCGCAATGCCATTAAGATACACCGTCTCTTGACGCATTTATCGCCATCAATATACAGGGTCATTTAAGAGTATCAGGTTAGTAGGTGGAATTGGTCTGTGCATCAGTTATTTTATTGTGTTATGGTGTTCATTATAATCCATTCACATTATTCAAGAGCAGTCTGTGAGTATCTTGATGAAATATTTTTTTGAGAAATCGATTAACCGAAGAGGTCCAATTGCTTGGCCAGAACGTTCACCTGGTGATAGATTTCTTCTTTTAAGGAGTACTTAAGAACAGAGTTTATAGTTGAAAACCAAGAAGTGATGGTGATTTGAAAAATTACGAGAGATGCATTTCATGAAATTAACAGACAAAAAGACTTGTGAAAAATGTTTGTCGAAACGTGAGGGATAGACTTCAAAGCTGTGTAAATTGTGATGGACAAAAGTTTGAGCAAAACTGCGTTGATAAAATTCAAGCATTTTTCTATTACTGAACACAAAAAAATTTAATTGCCAATCTAATAATTGTATTTGTGAATATAATTGTATGTGTTATTATTTATTGTCCACCGGCTTTTTGATCACTGCCCACTGACTTTTTGACCACCCTGTATTTTGAAGATAGTCGATTAACTCCTGCTTATTATTTAACATGTCCGCAATTCTGTAGGGGGAAACATTACAGAAGATAATAACGCATTTGATGTCACAGACGACGGCAATTATTGCGCAAAAACAAAGTGGGTCTTATCAGCGAAAGGGAAGCACCAGGTTGGTTAATATTTATGCAGGAACTGTAGACTACCGCTAATTGTAATACAGTACAACACACACACACACACACACACACACACACACACACACACACACACATATATATATATATATATATATAGATATATATATATATGTACAATGATGTGATAAATAAACTCCGTTTCCTGAAAGTAATTATGAAGATAAACAAGGAAATATACTGAAAAAACTATATCTAAAATATTCGTTTTTTATCAGAATATATATATATATATATATATATATATATATATATATATATATATTTCTTTTAATCACATCACCCCCAAGCAAGGAAGTAAGGCCACTGGTATGCAGGGGGCTACATAAGAGTGAATAGACTGGAAGAGAGAAAGCCGGAAACCACATCCTAAACAGGGAACAAGGGATGAGCCTCTACATCTGTTCAATAGGCGTGGGTGGAGTGTGAACCGGGCGATAGTTCAATCTATCTACTCCAATATATATATATATATATATAGCTGTAGCTGATGCTAAAAAAACACCGGGCACGGAGAAAATTACCCAGATTTATTAGTTGATAATGTGATGACGTCATTTTTGATTTTTGCGGATTTTTGCGGCTATTCCACTGGAAATTAGGCACAGAACGCGAACGAAGGCAGGGAATCGGGTTCGGACCTTCTGCGTATAACCAATCTTTTCTGCAAAAATTAATAAACAGATTTTTACTGCGTTCATTCGGATGTTTTCTTCGTTTTTCTTTTTTTCTTTCTTTCTTTCTTTCTTTCTTTCTTTCTTTCTTTCTTTCTTTGTGAATTGTTTAGTTTGATTTCTGATGAAAACATTTTTCCTTGCCCGGATTTTCACTATGATTGCAACGGATCGGCCCGGACCCGTGCCCGGTGTGCCCGGTAGTCAGATACCACCATATCGTGTCGAAAACCTTCCTCGAAAACTTTCGACGGAAGGTAAAAATGGTTTAAAAAAAAGAAAGACCTTAGTACATGAACGTCAGTCAAAAGTGTTCGGACCGAGATCAGTACGAAGCCCAAAGAAAAAACCTCGGTACGAGTAATCATCTAACAAAAAGCGCTCAATACAGAGGTAGAGCGAAATAAATAGATAACACCTAATGACCCAGACAAACCTACCGAGGTTTCACCTTAACGGATCGTCAGGGAATGCTGACCAGTGTTAGCCAGCTTTCCCTGACGATCCGTTTAGGTGAAACCTAGGTAGGTTCGTCTGGCTCATTAGGTGTTATCTACTTATATATATATATATATATATATAGTCATTTGCAGACACTCCTGTTTTACTGTATGACAGCTCATCATTACGGTTAGACATCCGATTGTTCCCAGCCTGAATTGAAACCCATCCGAATTGACATTAGTCGGAGATTCTATGAATTTTTCGGTATAAGGACTTCTACGAGGGTCATTCAATAAATAAAATGAATGTCTCAGTATAAGGACTTCTACGAGGGTCATTCAATAAATAAGG
>JBBBDQ010000709.1:1600000-1602500 GCA_037127315.1 Ascarosepion bandense
TTCTGCTATTCAACCCGTACGGTTAAATGCTTAGGTGATCGTGTCTCGAAAGAGACATGACTGACTGTGTAAAAGATTTTCCAGCAGTAGGTTGCCATTGATTTTTGCGGTAGACTGGTTGCCAGCCAAGGCTATAGAACCCAATCTGTCCTGCCATTTAACTCATAGCTGAAGGAAGAAGAGATAGATTATATTACATTGATATATTAAGTATAATTAGTGGGGGATCAGTCTTGTACTACATTAGAATAGAAAACCGATCCCCCACTTTATGCCCAGTAGAAGTTTTAATTATATTTCTATTATATTCAGTCAGTCAGTTAAGTGCCATACGTGATACACGCTTTGGGCGATCATGTCTCGAAAGAGACATGACTGACTGGGTAAAAGATTATCGCGCAGTAGGTTGCCATTGATTTTTGCGGTAGACTGGTTGCCAGCCAAGGCTATAGAACCCAATCTGTCCTGCCATTTAACTCATAGCTGAAGGAAGAAGAGATAGATTATATTACATTGTTATATTAAGTATAATTAGTGGGGGATCAGTCTTTTACTACATAACAATAGAAAACCGATCCCCCATTTTATGCTTAGTAGATGTTTTAATCATGCTTCTAACTATTTTATTCAGTTGGTCAGTTAAGTGTCATACGTGATACACGCTCTGGGCGATCATGTCTCAAAAGAAACATGACTGACTGGGCAGATGATTATCCCGCAGTAGGTTGTTATTGCTTTCTGCGGTAGACTGGTTGCCAGCCAAGGCTGTAGAACCCAATCTGCCCTGCCATTTAACTTATAACTGAAGGGAGAAGAGTTAGATTATATTACATTGTTATATTAATTATAATTAGTGGGGGATCAGTTTATTATTTCATAACAATAAAAAACTGATCCCCCACTTCATGACTAGTATAAGTTTTAATTATGTTTCTAACTATCAAATTCAGTTGGTCAGTTAAGTGCCATACGTGATACACGCTTTGGGCGATCATGTCTCGAAAGAGACATGACTGATTGTGTAGAAGATTTTCCAGCAGTGGGTTGCCATTTCTTTTTGCGGTAGACTGGTTGAAGGAACGATTTGCTATAACGTCGTATGAGAAACTGAGCCCCACTAAAATTGTTTAAATATTGAAGTTTTTTAAAATTTTTTTGATAAGAGGAAACTTTATGTAATAATCGATAAGACTGTACTGAAAAAAATTAAAAATTAAATAACAAAAAATAAGAAACAACAATTTTAAAGGTGGTTGTAGTCTCTTTAAGGTCCGCCATCAATATTTATCGAACATTATGTAATGAAAACTATAAATCTAAATTCAGCTTAGAACTACGTATCAAACGGTTAGTTTGTTAATACACTATAGTTTGTATATATATATATATATATATATATATATATATACAAACACATACACGAACATATAAATGCTATATGTATAGCTATTAATCTAATGAGATATTAAGTACTAGCAGTATAGCCCGGCGTTGCTCGTGTGTAATGAAAGCTTTAAAACTAATCCATGGTCCTGGAGCTCAGACTCTTTGGACGTTGGCACGAAAGACTAAAAAGCAATAGTTGTTTACAGTTAAAGCGAAACCGTAGACTGAAAGAAAAATGAATGGATATAAGTCAAATTTTGATTTCCTGGTATCTATATCAAATAAGTTTTTTTCGTCCTGAAAGTGAATTTTGAAGGCTAAATAAGTCCTCTGAGTAAATGGTATCATGGCTAAGACTAAGAACTACAATTATACCTACTTAGAGCCAAACCCGAAGCTAAAACTAAAATAAAAGTGCTGAAAAAATTAGACATACAGGAAGATGAACAGACACACACACAAACATCTTGCCTTATATATATTATCGATTTTCTGCATTATTTTAAGAACTGTAACCTTGAAACTTTGATGAGAATTGGATAAAAATTGTGGATTTATATAAAGGACATACAGACAGAAAAACAGACACACACATACAAACATCTTGCCTTTTATATATATATATATTATCGATTTTCTGCACTATTGTAAAAACTGCAACATTGAAACTTCTGAATATCGTTTCTTATGTTTTTGTCTATGAGTATATCAAATTTGATTAAAATCGGACCACTCCTTCTATAACTCGATTTTTTCGATTATCGATTTTCGATATTTATCGGGGGTACCTCAACACAAAACCTAGCTAAGAACACGCAGCTGCTTATAGTACAACTGTGTCAATTTTCAAGAAAATCGGTTCAGCCGTTTCGGAGTCTATAGGTAACGAATACACACACACACACACACACACACACACACACACACACACACAGACAATGTTTCATTTATGAATATGTTTAGATTTCCAGATTAGCTCCATTCTCTTGTTCCACCAATTTAAACCTTTGCAACTAGGACACACTGTGCTATATTAAGGGGAAGTTGTTCCGTGTTCCAATTGTAGGAACAGCATTTTCTCAAGGAATACAACTTCGTGCAACAGACTCTTAGG
>JBBBDQ010000709.1:1607500-1625000 GCA_037127315.1 Ascarosepion bandense
TGTATCGTCTGCGTATCTTATGTCGTTCAAATTGTGGCCTTCGATTACAAATCCTGGCATAGCATCTAGGGTCCTCAAAATATTCTCGCTGTACAAGTTAAAAAGATCTGGTGAAAAGACACATCCTTGTCTTACGCCCCTTTCTATCTTTGTATATCTGCTGAATTCGTTACCTATCCGTATGCAGGCAATTTGCTGCCAGTAGAGATTCTTAATTACCCTAATGTTATTTCCAAATATGTCGAGGCTGCTGAGCATCTTCATCAAACCTGTGCAATACAGAGAAAAAATCAGGAGTATCATTTTTCTTGCAAGTAGCAGAATTTAATAAATGCTCGTTAATTGCGGAAGCATGAGTCTATGAACACCCGGCTGTCACCTCATGTTTACGTATCTGGCCCGGGACATGTTGGGCGAATCTAACTTCCAACCTCTGTAATTTCGAAGTCGGCATGACTCTGATCAGTCATGTAACAAACATTTCCACATTAATCCTATCAACGCTCTATCTCAATATGGAGCACTTTGCGACAAAGGACCATCTTACCAAAATAGGTTTTTATCAGTAAACCACTGAAAAAAACCCAACAATCTTGATACTCACGACTGAACATTATATATATATATATATATATATATATATATATTTGCAAATTACAAATTGATGGTTTAATAGATTTGAGTCAGTTTGACATATGGACCTGATGATTGGATAACGCATGAAACTCCGATTCTTGTTATCGATGTAGGACAATATATATATATATCCACAGACAGATATGTTTCGCTCTATCACAGCTCATCAGTACGGTTAGACAGCCGATTGCCTTTTACTCAGGATTGAAACCCGACCAAATTTGCGTCAGTCGGCGATTCTACCTGTGAGCTACGGGCGCTCATTTGAAGGAGGCACACTTTTTAGCGTATATATATATATATATATTTCTGCATATAAATGCAAAGTTAATACTCATCTACTAACCACTGGACTCTAGCTCTCTCCCCACCCCCGTATAACCTTCCCTTTCTCTCCACCTATGTATCTGACATCGCACCTGCTTTCTCAGCTTTCTATTGTTCCTTTCTAACTAGTTTGTACTCCTCACTCTTTTCTAATTAATCTTTTTACATTTATGTAGCCCCCTGCACATCAGTGGCGTTTCTGCCTTACTCGGGGTGAAATGATTAAAAAAAAAAATATTGCAAAATATGAATTTATTTATTAAAATTTTTCTTTAAAAAAAAAGAAAAAACTTACCACCAAAATTTTCCTTAAAGAAAAAACCGCTCCCGTCTAAAATTTCACTGAAATTTGCAGCATCGTTCATTACTTTTGAAAGCGTTTCAACGACAATTCCTCACATAATGTCTTTAATATTTTGCGACAAAACTCCTACTTGGATCGAAAATCTATTCCAATTTCAAAGACAATAAAAATAAAATAAAAAAATAACATACAGCGTTACTTTCATTGATAACGTTTTACATTTAAATGACACTGTTGGGTTCTGAAAAATATTTACTATAAAGATGTTTCGAAAATATCAAATTTTTAAACATTTTATTTTTTTTTGCTTTTCGCACGTGACCATGAAAATCGGGATAAAATGAAGTCTAATGATTTGTTGGGAAGTATTGAACAATCCGAAAAGAAACATCCCAAAAATGATTCAAACACAAAAAATAGAAGTGGGTTGGATACATAAGAAGATAGAAGGATAACGGGTGAAACCGAAGGTTGGTTTGACTGCTCCTCTTGGATCAGTCAGTCAGTTACGTGCCATCCGTGATACACGAATGGGCGATCATGACACGAAAGAGACATGACTGACTGGGAAGAAAATTTTTTCTGGCAGTAGGTTACCATTATTGTTTGCCAGCCAAGGCTATAGAACCCAATCTGTCCTGTTATTTGACTCATAGCTAGAGGGGGAAGAGATGTATTATATTATTAAGTAGTAATTAGTGGGGGATCAGTTTTTACTTCATAACTATAGAAAACCGATCCCCCACTTTATGACCATTAGAAACAATTAAACATAATTCAAACTATTATATTCATTTAGTCAGTTAAGTGCCATACGTGATACACGCTTTGGGCGATCATGTCTCGAAAGAGACATGACTGACTGAGCAGATGATTTTCCCGCAGTAGGTTGCCATTGCTTTCTGCGTTAGAATGGTTGCCAGCCAAGTTGATAGAACCCAATCTGTCCTGTTATTTGACCCGTAGCTAGATGGGGAAGAGATGTATTATATTATTAAGTAGTAATTAATGGTGATCAGTTTATTGCTTCATAACTATAGAAAATCGATACCCCACTTTATGCCCACTAGAAACCTTAATCATGATTCAAACTATTATATTCAGTTAGTCAGTTAAGTGCCATATGTGATACACTCTTTGGGCGATCATGTCTCTTTCGAGACATGACTGACTGAGCAGATGATTATCCTGCAGTAGGTTTCCATTACTTTCTGCGGTAGACTGGTTGCCAGCCAAGGCTATAGGACCCAATCTGTCATGTGGTTTAAAGAGAGGGGTAACACAAGGGCATTTGCACGTAATTGAATGCAGCGAATTCCACTGATACTAAGCGAAAGCAGACAAAACTAAGCGGAAGACGGAGAGATTTGACAGAGAGATGGAAATTACTGGAATCTCATAGCAGATTCATGGCCGTCATGAAAAGAATTGGGAAAAGATTTTCCAGGAGTTGAGGATAATTATCACACAGTTAGAGACATATACGCTCATGAGTGCGCGCACACACGCACATACACGCACATACATACATGCATATATATCCAGTACTGTGCAAAAGTATTAGGACAATAACTATTTTATCATTTATGAGGTATCAAAATAAAGTTTAAAATCACCCCTGTCCTAACACTTTTGCACACTATCGGTCGTGTTCAGAAGTATTAGGACAGGGGTGGTTTTTCTAAAAATCTCACTGAAATTCAAATACAGGGTGAAAAGTCAAGTAAATTGCTAATAAATATTGATTATTTAAAACTAGGTGTAAAAGAAATGTATTAAAAAGAAGTTATATTTAATTTTTCTTATTTTCTATTAAACAAGTTATTTTGAAACTAGTCATTATTCTATTATCCTTGGATATGACTAACTTTTTACTTATTCCCCCACCTCTTGAATTGATAAATCTAATGTTACTTCGCAAGACCGATTTTTGGAAAAAATACAAGCTGCTTGGCAGGAGATACCATTAGAGACATTGAAGAAGCTTGTGATGTCAATGCCTAACAGAATGAAGGCAGTGATCAAAGCAAAAGGCTATTATACTAAATATAAAATTTATTTTGTAACAAGTGTGTTTTTCTTGGTAAAACATTTGTTGAGTAAATCAAATAAAGTCACTTTAATTAAATTGTTTATTTTCTGTCAATATGCCTCATAAAAATAAAATAGTTCTTGTCCTAATATTTTTGCACAGTACTGTATATATTAAAAGCTATAAATTAAAAAACGTTTCTATGAACACTGAAGAGACTTCGTAAATAATAATTTAACTAAAGCACTGGTAATACACATTAATAAATTCGACCACAATTTCGACCTAAAAATGCCATTATTCATCAAAAGAGAAAACAATTTATTCAGAAGCGAAGTTTATGAGAGGACTACCATCATTATTATCAATTTATTAAACTACGCACCCTCTTGTCCCAATCTCATCTTTCCTAAAGAAAACAATACTTTCCCAGATCAACATAAACAATATATATATATAAATGGTAAATGTTCTGGATTCCCGGGTGAGGAACCACAAAAAATAATAAACAACAATAACAAATATGGAGATAGAAAATGTAAGTTATATTGAACGTAATATATAAACTGGAAAGTGGTTTAGTCAATTTAGGAATATGTGTGTTGTGGTGCATTGGATATCGGCTCGGAACGAGAAATCGGAGAGCCGAGTTCGAATTCCAGCCGAATTCATTGCATTCACTTACGCGCAAATACCCTTGGGAAAGGTATTAATCCGTCTCTTCCTTCCAGTTATGGGTTAAATAACAGGACAGATTGGGTTCTATAGCCTTGGTCGGAAACCAGTCTACCGCAGAAAGCAATGGCAACCTACTGCGGGATAATCTTCTGCCCAGTCAGTCATGTCTCTTTCGAGACATGATCCACCAAGCGTGTATCACGTATGGCACTTACCTGACTGATTAGTATAAATAAGTATATACAGTCTTGAAGTGAAATAGTAGGTCCGGGTAACTGATTCTAGCTGAGTGGAGCTCAGAGCAACTGCAACTACAAATGTGATTCCAGATCCAACTCCAACTAAACAACTCTCACCTGGCAACTTACAACTCAATCAAACTCTGCCGTTCTCACTATAGACAGGATTATATGTACACTCCGTTGAGTCCATTATTATGTACAAAGGGGCGATCCCACAACAGTAAATTTCCATCTCTTTTTAACATCTCACAACAGAACATTATACTGCACATAGAAAAAAACAAAACAAAATGTCCTACAAACATGAGCAATGACGTTTTTTAAATGTTTAATATTCCCAATTAATCTTATGAATATTTGTGATCATTTTTTCTAATAGCCAAAAATATTTGATTATAGGTTCCTTATTTAAAATAAAATTCATTTCAACTCTTTGCCTTGATAAAGTCCGTCACGGGACGAAACGCGTTGGCGAGAAAAATATAGTTATTCTCTTGTCCAATTTAATTATTTTCATATATATCTTCTTCTTCATGTGCAGTGTCCTTTCTAGGACGTTGGCGATCATGGACTTTCACTTGGCTCTGTCTCTTGTTGTTCTCAATAATTTTTCTCTTCCGCCAACCATTTGCTCAGACCTAACAAGTACGTCTCTTTCCCCTGCTTTCTTCCTCATTACATGACACAGGAACCTCATTTGTCTCTACCTGATATTTAGTATCAGTTTTCTCGTTTGCATCCTTTTCAACATCTCATTGTTGCACACCTGCTCCGTCCATGAAATTCTCAGTATCCTTCTGTAGAACCACATTTCTGCCGCCCCAAGCCTCTCCTTCATCACATAGCAATCCAGCACTCCTTTTTTGTTATTTCTAATGAGACTTTACTGTTTTTCAGTAATCTGGCTAGCTTCTGAAATGCGTCTTTGCCCATACCAATGCGTCTTTGGATCTCCATGTCGCACTTTCCATTCTCTGTCAAAGCATTTCCCAGGTATATGAATTTTTTTTACTTGTTTTATTTGAGATTCTCCGATTTGTAATTGGCCTATTGCGCTCGTCTTTTTGCTGATGACTATACATTCAGTTTTCTTGAGGTTTATGCTCAGTCCTTTCTTTTCAATTTTTGTGCTAACTTCTGTAGAAGGTCCTGAATTTTCCTTTCCGTGTCTACTATCAGCAGTATGTCATTCGCGTATCTAATATTGTCCACATTATGGCCTCCAATGTCGTATCCCAGCAAGGATTTTATTTCTCTCTTAACTGCTTCGCTGTACAGGCTGAAAAGATCTGGTGAGAAAACACATCCTTGTCTTGCGCCCCTTTCTATTTTTGCATACCTGCTGAATTCACTTCCTATCCGTACAAAAGCGATTTGCTGCCAATATAGATTCTTGATTATCCTAACGTCTTTTCCGAGAATGTCGAGGTTGTCGAGCATCTCTATCATGTCCTTGTGTCGTACTTTGTCGAACACCTTTGCGTAGTCTTTAAAACACAGAAAAATGTGCTTCTGCATTTGAATTGCTAGTTCAGATAGCATTTTGAGCATAAATATCGCATTCCTCGTTCCGGTATATTCAACGAACGAACATTGTCCTTGTCCTATCGCTGGGCCGATTCTGTTGCGCACTCTTTTCCTCAGAATCCAGATGGTGAGTTTTACATATATATCAGTCAGTTAAGTACCATACATGATACACGCTTTGGGCGATCATGTCTTGAAAGAGACATGACTAACTGGGCAGAAGATTATCCCGCAGAAGGTTGCCATTGCTTTCTACAATAGACTGGTTGCCAGCCAAGGCTATTGAATCCAATGTGTCCTATTATTTCACTCATAGCTAGAGGGAGAAGAGATGTATTATATTATTACTTAGTAGTTAATGGGGGATCAGTTTATTACTTCATAACAATATAAAACCGATCCCCCACTTTATGCCCAGTGGAAACCTTAATCATGTTTTCAACTATTATATTCAGTCAGTCAGTAAAATGTCATACGTGATACACGCTTTGGGCGATCATGTCTCGAAAGAGAGATGACTGACTGGGCAGAAGATTATCCCGCAGTTGGTTGCCATTGCTTTCCGCGGTTGACTGGTTGACAACCAAGGCAACAGAACCCAATCTTTCCTATTATTTAACCCATAACTGGAGGAAAGAGACGGATTAATACCTCTCCCAAGGGTATTTTCGCGAAAGTGAATGCAATGAATTCAACTGGAATTCGAACTCAGCTTTCCTATTTGTCGTTCTGAGTCGATATCCACTGCACCACAACGCACATCCAGAGGTGGTATCCAGTCAAAAAGAAGCACAAACTTAAATTGTGGTGAAAGTACTAAGAACCATTCCCTTTTTCTCCATAGGAATATGTCGTTAAACAAATAAAATCATTTTATTTGAATGCAAGGAGATGACACCCGAATTTGCTCAGGGTACTCTCCCTCAATCTTATTCATATAAAAACTTCTTCTTTTATGTGCCTTGTCCCTTCAGGACGCAGGCGATCATGGCCTTCCACATCTTCCTATCCCTGGTGACTCTTAGCACGCTTTCTCCTGTTACGCCAACAAAGCCCCGCTCTGCCATCCACTAGCTCAAGACCATAAATATATAGAAACTAGAATGGACACAAAATAAGGGATCGGTTTATATATTGATCATAATATAGAATTGATCCTCCATTTTATATCTGCATTATCATTTCTTATAAACAGTTGGCATATTCTTCTTCTATGTACCTTGTCCTTTCAGAACGTAGACTATCATGGCCTTTCACGTCTCCCTATCACTGGTGGCTCTTATCACCCCTTCCCCTCTTACACCACGCAACCCTCGTTCCGTCATCCACCTGATTAGGTCCTTCAAATGTGTTATCCTTTTCTTTCCCCTGTTTCTTTTTCCCTCTATCTGGCCTGTTAGTATCAGGTTCTGCAAGGTGTCTATTCCTGATGCTCATTATGAATTTCCCTTTTCGTTTCTATCCTTTCCAACACCTCGTCATTGCTCACATGCTCGATCCATGATATCCGCAGCATCCTTCTGTAGAACTACATTTCAGTTGCTTCAAGTTTTTGCTTCATCTTTTATGATATTGTCCAGCATTCACTGCCATATTGAAGAACTGACAACACATAGCAATCCAGTACTCGCTTCTTTGTTTCTAGCGAAATTGTCCGGTTTCTTTTCGGTAATAAAATATTTTTTTAAATAAGAAAATAGTGTCTATTTTAGTGATGTAACAGATGTAAGATATTTGACTTAAGTTCTGTAAGAAACCGGTAAAATTAGATATTATATGTAATTTTGCTTGGAGTAGTCATCCTTAAAGGGAGTGTTCCCAAGGGATTGAACTTTTTTGCACGTCCTACCACTTTGGTTTGATAAGGTGAGGCGAATTTATTTATTTATTTTGTTAAAATTAACATTGCAGATAGAAACAGCAAAGTGCAAAGTTTATGGCTGTTTTGTGTCGGCTGTTTCGTATCGTCCTATTTACGAATTTAATATGAAATCTCGCGAGAATAAACAGACGGCGAGATTGGCACAAACGAAAGAATGAATAAAACAATCTGATCGAAAAGAACAAAGATTAGAGGATTTAAAAAAAAAGACGAGAGAAATAAAGAGAAAGAAATAAAGTTGGAAGGCGGAGGAGGAGGAGGAGTTAAAGAAGAAGAAGAAGAAGAAGAAAGAAGAAGAAGAAGAAGAAAGAAGAAGAAGACGATAAGAGAAAGAAAGGACGAATGCAATAAAACAAAAGTGTAGAAAAAAAACTCACATCCGCAAATACACACGCACATACATATATGTATGTACGTATATATAAGTAGAAAAATTTAAATGTTAGCTGGATAAACTACTTATATTAAAGAGATCGTTAGGATAAGTTCAAATATATTAAAATACATAAAAGAATTTAATCTAGAAAACAAACTGAAAATTCAACACTCAGTCAGTCAGTTAAGAGGCATACGTGATGCACGTTCTGGGCGATCATGTCTCGAAAGAGACATGACTGACTGGGCAGAAGATTATCCCGCAGTAGCTTGCCATTACTTTCTGCGGTAGATTTGTTGCCATCCAAGGCTATAGAACCCAATCTATTTAACATAGGTGGAGGGAGAAGAGATTATATTACGTTATTCTATTAAGTAATATAGTGGGGAATCAGTTTATTACTTCATAACAATAGAAAAATGATCCCCCACTTTATACCCAGTAGAAGCCTTAATCATGTTTTCAACTATTATATTCCGTCAGTCAGTTAAGAGCCATACGTGATGCACGTTTTGGGTGATCATGTCTCTTTCGAGACATGACTGACTGGGCAGAAGATTATCCTGCAATAGTTTGCCATTAATTTCTGCGATACTAGTTGCCAGCCAAGGCTATAGAACCCAATCTGTCCTGCTATTTAACCCATAACTGGACCATTTCTTGCTGAAATGTACATTGGCTGAGTTCACCTCACATCGGCTGTTTTGTACAACATGTATTGCATTTGACACGTTCAAGGGATTTGTCGCAGTCTCTGTACTGACTTGGATAAATTCAGGGGTTGGAAAAATCGCAGTTATCTTCCTTTCACAAATGTCTATCTCTTTCGTTCCTTTATTTTTTTTTGTGTGTATCTATCTACCCTAAACTGCGTCTAGAGATTATATGCAAGTTATGAATTGGAATAAGGAGTTGCGTCTTTAATGTTAAAAGTCCTATTATGATTTTGTTTAGATTCTACTAAATATGATTAACTTAAATATATAGTGACAGAGATAAGTATTGTTTATATTCGGAAAATATTTTAACAAAACAGACTAATTTGACTGTCAGTAGTTTATTTGCAACTATTTATTTTGATACTTTTGCATTCTTATACCTTGTAAAACTAATGTAAAAAAATAATATGAAAAGATTTTAGAACAAACTCGTCAATTTCTTAAAGGAAAAACATAAAAAAAATTATTTTAAAAATAAAAGACATATTAACAAAAAATAATAAGAACCGCCTAAAATTTATTGCACAAATGCTCCTTTCTTTTCAATAACTCTTAACAGCATATTGTCAAGATCTGATGTTAGATTTTCAATTTCAGCGGCTGGTAAGTTGTTTGCAGCAACTTCAACTGCCTCTCAGAGGTCACACTTGCTGTTGAACTGCATTCCATTAGAATAAATATCTCTCTTGAGGATGCTCCACAGGTTCTCATTGGGATTCAAGTCACAGCTATTTGAAAGCCAGTCCATAAGAGAATCTTCAACAAATCCCTTTTCTTTCAACGAGGATTTAGTAAACTTTGATGCATGACTTGGTGCGTTGTCTTGCATAAAGATCAGAGATCTACGCTTGGCTAAAGACTGGTTATCAAGCAATTCAATATGCTCTAGAAAATCACAGTAACTTTTGGAATTCATTTTAACCCCGTCTTTCAATCTAAATGGACTCACGAGCCCATTACTAATAATCCCAGCCCATATCATGATCACATCGCCGCCTTGTTGGCGTTTAAAAAGTTTTCTTGAGTTATGTTGCTTGCAAACCTATCCTCGAGTCTATCCATCGGGCCCATCGAAGGTGATCCTTGATCCATCTGTAAAAAAGCGCTTAACTAAAATCAGTTTTCATGTATTTTTTTGCCCACTGTAATCTTGTCTTCTGTTTTTTGGTTTTTTTTTGTTAAAATGTGTTTCTTTATTTGATTTTTTACATCAGCAAACTTCTTTAATGCTTTACACCTTGTTTCCCTTGACACCATAGGAGCTCAAGTGGCCTCAAATATTAACGCCCTTGACGCACTTGGGTTTCTTATTAATTCTCTTCGGATATGTGATAGATCTCGCTTTGTTAAATTCCTCAAATCAACCTGAGACTTTTTTCCTTGATTAAATTTGACATATTTTTTGATTGTTCGATGATCCCTTTTCAAATCCTTAGAAATTTGAAGCGAAGACTTTCCTTTGCTAATTTCTTTGATTATATAGTTCTTTTCATTCATTGTTAGTTCTTTTTTACGAGCCATAATACTAAATTCTAGTTCTTGCAAATAATCTCTTGACACTGCAAATTGCTATAATTACTGCAAAATACTAAATATCAATCTGAAATTGAAAATTGGGACTTAATTGCTTTCATGCTTACTCGCTATACATAACAGTACGAATTATTTTATTGGATAACACATATCTATGAATTTTACATAAAATATTTGACAATAACTCTTTTGCATATAATCTCTAGACGCAGTTTATTTCTATCTGGGTATATATCTCTGTTTCTCTACCCCCCACCCACGATCACTGTCAGTTTTTTGTAGGTTTTTTTTTTCATGTATTATCGCAGATTCTCTTTTGCTATCACTCACTTCTAAGAAAAAAACTGAAACCGTATACTTTTTAAAAGTCCACTTAATAAATATTTTCTGAGAATAATTATTTGGTCTCTTGTTGGCCGTTGTAAATACGTTTTTAAAATTTAAAATGAATTATACTAAATAAATTTCTTTAAAGTCGGGCCATTTTCTTATGTTCTCATTTATTTATTACGAGATTACATGGTAAAAATCTCATATGTAAATTCTGGTGAGTGGAATATACGTTCCTGGCGTAAATAAGTCTTGACTATGAGCTCTTAGTGAACGACCACCCGTCGTATGCGACCGATTTTTTGATGGCAGTAAGAGTGGTCGCATACGACAGGTTCTACTGTATATGATTTAGGTTTATTTTGAATCAGTTTTTATGCCTTACTTTCGTCCATATCTTCTGGAAAAAAATAAAAAAGCACGAAAGATGTAAAGTCTTCTGCAAAAGTGGAAAAAAGAAAAAAAAAATCTAAACCAAAGAAAAAAAAGGCGCAACGTACACATCACTATTCGTTGCAGTTGCTTCCTGGAACAATAAAATATGGTTCTTCTGAGACAGAAAGAAAGAGAGAGAGGGGGAGAAAGAGAGAGAGGGGGAGAAAGAGAGAGAGGGGGAGAGACCAAGACGGCTGGAAAAATAATAAAAAAAAATAATATATTTGGGAGAAGTTTTACGAGGGAAAAACTAAGTCCCAAAAGAAGAATAAAATTCGGACTTTTGATTTATGAAGTCTTTCATCGGGTCATTAAATGTCTATTAACTCTAATCAAGAAAGCCATCAGTAGCAGCAATTTCCATTTCCACCCGCCACGCCGAATGATTCAGGGAAATGAGTTTTATTATTTTTTGCCTTTCGATCCGAAGAAATGATGTTTTCTTAAGCATTTTCTTCTTTTGTACGCAATAATTTTCTTTCTGTTTCGATACGAGATGTACAAGTCTGATAGGTAAAAATCCAAGAAACTAATTTTCTTTTAATCTGACCAACTTTTAATCAGAACATTTTATTCACATTCACAATTCGTTTTATTCATAGCAATCCATTTTATGAGAACAAGACCTGCCGCTTAAACTTTTAATTCAACCAACTTTTAACCATAAGCTTTAATTTAAATTTAGTCTTTATATGAATCCATTTAACAACAAGTCCTGGAGCCAGATTTTCTTTTCATCCAAGCAATATTTGATTCTATTCACATTTGCAATTTGTGTTTCTATCAATCCATTTTAAAATTTTGTATTAAGGGTATAGTAACTATGGTGAACAAATTGGAGGAGAGAGTTATCAATGATAAAATTAGAATCCGCGGTTATCTCCCTTTAACTCTCTTATCTTTTTAATTGTACTTTCGTAAGGCGCGAAAAAATGTTCATTCCAAAAATGCAGCTCAGAGAAAGAAATGTTTGGGAGCCATTTTGCTAGATGATAGCTTTGGAGTCACGATCTGTAGTCAGGCCTCCTTTTAATATTATTAATTATTGATTCAATTTAGTATTTTTATATAATGGTCCTGGGTATGACCGTAAACTGCATCCGGCATCAAGGCCTCTGATTAGGAGGTTGTGAAGAGCATGAAACCACCTTTTAGTTGTTGTTGCTCCCAGGTCCACCTTGACCCAGAGTAGTAGCACCTGTTAGGGTCCCAGCTATGGGCAAATAGTTAACCCCCCAAACTGGGATCAAAACACTATGAAACTATAAAAATAGACTTTTATAGAAAAATATTCTTTTTTGAATGAAAAATATTACCAACAATACAGTTTTTAATACAAAACTAGAATACATTTTCAGTTTCTAAAATAAAAAATCATCAAAATATGACTAAATCAACGTTCTTACTACAACCGAACATTAAAAAATACCTTAAAACCTTATCGTTTTGTGCATTAAATAACCCACAGAGGTGTTGATATGCCGTTAAACAATACTCAAATCCAAACTAAAACTCAAACTCATTTTTATATAAAATTTACAGAATCGAAGCAAAATAAACACATTTATTACGTAGGTGCGTCATTCTAAATTGGTTTATTTATTATTTTACACACACACACACACACACACACACACACACACACACACACACATATATATATATATATATATATATATATATATAAGAAGCAAGTGGATGTGTCTAACCACACTGATAAGCTGTGATACAGCGAAACAGGCTTTTATGTGGATGACTAACATATTCTCTCATTACGATTGAGCTCTCGAGAGAAGAAAATTTTAAGAACAGTTTCCACTTCGCTATATAAGCGTGACTCTTCAGAAATGAATTGAATTCTTTCGGTGACTAGCGTGTGTATACACTGCATATATGCAACACGTTAAAATATCCCTTCTCTGATTCCATGGGCCTATGGCTTAGTGGGGTAGCGACTCCGACTGACATCAAATCAGGCGAATTTGGGTCCCGGCCAGAAGCAAGTGGATGTGTCTAGTCACACTGATGAGCTGTGATACAACGAAACAGGCTTGTATGCGGATGACTAATATATATATATATATATATATATATATATATATATATATATATATATATATATTATGGAACATTTTTACATTACTTTATATCCAGCAAAAAGTAAACATATCAGAATATTTGAAAAATTAAATCAGAAATTAATGAAATATATATATATTGCTCGGGTGTAATGAAAGCTTTAAAACTAATCCATGGTCCTGGAGCTCAGACTCAGCTTGAAGAATATTTGTGTGAAGTTTGGTGAGAATCGGATAAAAATTGAGGGTTTGTATAAAAGACATACAGACAGATAAACAAACACACACAAACAAACATCTTGCCTTATATATATATATATATATATTATCGATTTTCTGCACTATTGTAAGAACTGCAACCTTGGAACTTCTGAATATCGTTTCTTATGTCTTTGTCTATGAGTGTATGAAATTTGATTAAAATCGGACCACTCCTTCTATAACCCGATCATTTTTCGATTATTGATTTCCGATATTTATCGGGGGTACCTCGACACAAAACCTAAGAACAATCGCAGACGCTTATAGTACAACTGTGTAAATTTTCAAGAAAATCGGTTCAGCAGTTTCGGAGTCTATAGTTAACGGACACACACACACACACATGCACATACACAGAAAAAGTTCCATTTATAAATAAGTTTATATATATATATATATATATATATATGGAGGGTGTTTGTGTGGAGGGTGCATTTAGTCCCGGTACGCGGATGTGCGTTGTGGTGCAGTGGATATCGGCTCGGAACGAGAAATCGGGGAACCGAGTTCGAATTCCAGTTGAATTCATTGCATTCATTTACGCGCAAATACCCTTGGGAAAGGTATTAATCCGTCTCTTCCTTCCAGTTATGGGTTAAATAACAGGACAGATTGGGTTCTATAGCCTTGGTCGGCAACCAGTCTACCTCAGAGAGCAATGGCAACCTACTGCGGGATAATGTTCTGCCCAGTCAGTCATGTCTCTTTCGAATCATGATCGCCCAAGCGTGTTTCACGTATGGCACTTAACTGACTGACACCAGTGCAACAGTGTAAATAATTATGGGGGAAAATGAATGTTAGTTGAACGAATTAATGAAATATGTGATAGCACTTCTTCTATGCACCGTGCGCCTTCCGCACATTTGTGATCATGGCTCTCCACATTTTCCTGTCTTTTGCAGCTCTTAGTCAATTTTATCTTTTTGCTATCCCTCCGAGTCCCTATCTTGCTATTTATTTGCCTATGCTCTTTGGGCAGGTTACGCACTGCTCTCCTCGTCCCCCTCCTCTTTGACACCCTCAGTACAGATTTCAATCTGCACTGAGAGTGTCAAATTTACTTATCCCTCTTTCCGCATTCTATGCCGAAGAAATTCCAATTGTTTCCGATATTGCGTGTAAGTATCCTTTCGTTTTAAAACTTTTAAAACTTTCATCGTTCACAGGTACGATCCATGTTATTCTCAGCATCCTTCTGTAGAACTACATTTCTATGACTTCAGATTATTTTTTCAGTTGTGAGGAGATTTTTCAGAATTCACTGATATATAGGATAAGCAAAATATTTGCAGATAAATATGAACGACTATTTCACTCCATTTTCTATGAGTCCTATTGTCAACATTTATCGGCTTGGTAATGTTGAATTGATGAACGTTGTGGTGCAGTAGATATCGACTCGGAACGACAAATCGGGGCGCCGAGTTCGAATTCCAGTTGAATCACTTGCATTCACTTACGTACAAGTAACCTTGGGAAAGGTATGAATCCGTCTTTTCCCTCTCGTTATGGGTCAAATAACAGGACAGATTGGGTTCTATAGCCTTGGTCTCAACCTGTCTACCGCAGAAAGCAATGGCAACCTACTGCGGGATAATATTCTGCCCAGTCAGTCATGTCTCTTTTCGAGACATGATCGCCCAAGCGTGTATCACGTATGGCTCTTAACTGACTGACTGAATATAATAGCTGGAAACATGATTAAGGCTTCTACTGGGCATAAAGTGGGGGATCGATTTCCTATTGTTTTGAAGTAATAAACTGATCCCCCACTACTTACTACTTAATACTAAAATACATCTCTTCCCCCTCTAGCTCTTAGTCATATAACAGGACAGATTGGGTTCTATAGCCTTGGTCGGCAACCAGTCTACAGCAGAGAGCAATGGCAGCCTACTGCGGGATAATCTTCTGCCCAGTCAGTCATGTCTCTTTCGAGACATGATCGCACAAAGCATGTATCACGTATGGCACTTAACTGACTGACTGAATATAATAGTTGAAAACATAAAGCTTCTACAGTCCATAAAGTGAGGGATCGGATTTTCTATTGTTATGAAGTAATGAACTGATCCACCACTAATTTTACTAAATATAATATTATAATATAATCTCTTCTCCTTCCAGGTATGAGTTAAATAACAGGACAGATTGAATTCTACAACCTTGGCTGGCAACCAGTCTACTGCAGAAAGCAATGACAACCTACTGCAGGATAATCTTCTGCCCAGTGAGTCATGTTTCTTTCGGGACATGATCGCCCAAAGTGTGTATCACTTATGGCACTCAACTGACTGGACTGTTGTGATTATGCCATACCATTTGTATATTTTGAAATCAGTCTGCGCGGCCTTGATATAACTTGGGAAGGTTATATCGTAACAGCGTACAAAGAAACAGATACTCTCTTATTGGGCAATGCAGTCGACAATGAAACGTCATGTAATCTAACATACACAATGATATAGCAATTTGAATCTCCATAACACGTTTGGCAAAATATTACTTCATCGAAGTTTGTCAGCCCATCTAAAGGTCAAATTTAAACCCTTGTGCAAAATTGATTAAAACAAAACGACTAATGTCGTTCAATGATCTTTCACACTTTCCATGATCACGTACACGTCGTCTCTTGGCATTGTTTTTCTCTTCCGACAGCGTTTTTCTTTACATTTTGGACTGAGCTAGATAGATAGATAGATAGATAGATAGATAGATAGATAGATAGATAGATAGATAGATAGATAGATAGGAACGCATAGACTAAGATAGATAGATAGAAAGATCCTTGTGCAAATTAATTGAAACAAAACAAATAATGTCTTCCAAGGATCTTTCACGCTTTCCATGATCGCATATACGTCGTCTCTTGCCGATGTTTTTCTCTTCCGACCGCATTTTCCTTTACGTTTTGGACTGATGGATCCAGTTTGTTTTTTCGCCTTGATGACACGAATGACAGTTGACACTAACAATATCCGCGACCTCTCTGCTAGGATTGCCAGTGTGTCTATGCAGCCGTACAACTTTTGTACTCTTCATTGGAGTAATGTCCATCGTAGGCAATGACCGTAGAACAACTAATCGGTAGTCGGGCCTAGAGTGTTTGGACGTGAAAAAACCTGATGCAATCACGGATGACTCAATATTCTTCAGAGCCAAACAAATTTCATCATACACCCCGAAAATAGATTCATATTACTGCACACCACTGCAAATGGCCTAATCTGAGGAAAAATTAGTAATCGATTCCACCCTGTCACTCTAAAACTGATCGCATGAAGAAAGAAAGGAAACCGAAGCAGTTGTAATTAATCTGTACAAATGTGTAAAGCTAAACAACTTCTTTGAATAAAAAAGAAATCACTATTGAAGCCTCGTGGAAGAGATTAAGGAGATAACTTATGGCGACTCCGAAAGAAGTAGGTGTAGATAGTTTTCAAAGGGCTGCTGAAATGTGTGTGTGTGTGTGTGTGTGAGTGTGAGTGTGTGAAGTGCAATGGAAAGTCTTTTGAAGGAAACAAAATGTTTTATTGCCCTAGGTAGGCCATTTGTTCATTAATATACACTGGCTGGATAGTTTCCAGACAGAGCTCAAACAGAAAATGTAATAACCATTCCATAGCCTAGACTACTCGAGCTGATCACATGACGCGTTCTCCTACTGTGAATACGTGGGGTGGATTTACCTAGGTAAAAAGGAGAGGAACACAGGTGCGATGAAAAAAAAAACTATTGTAATTGTCATTTTTCCATTTTGTATATATATATATATATATATATATATATAGTTTTTGTGTAAGGCGAGGCTAGTTTAAGTAAGAAGCTGAGCAGGTTTCGATCGTGCCCACAGGAAAAATGATGACAGATTAGATTTATTTGGCGCGAAAAGGACGCTGAAAGGAAGAAAAATAAGGAAAAAGATGAAAAAAAATTCTTGCAATGAGCAGATTAGCGAAAGGGTGGTTGAGGATAACATCTGGGTAAGGAGAGTGAGTTAAAGAGAAACAAACAAAAAAAAAAAAGGAAAAAATAGACATGGATAAAGGAAAGAAAATGAATGATTATGAAAAAAAACAACGAGAACTGGCAGTGTAAGATACAAAGAAAACGCCGGTGGAAATTCTCAGCAGAAAA